>JAUKPQ010017818.1:0-57692 GCA_032273045.1 Chloridella minuta
GTCTACCCAACCACATCGGTACAGCTGTTCGCTAACCTGTCGCGTAACGGCAAGATTGGTATGATCGCTGGCATCGTTCTACTCAGCGGTATCTCTGGTCTACCATTCGCTGAGGACTTGGAAGACTTGGCCGACACGCTAGCGCAGCGCCTCAAGATTTCAGGGTGGAGAGGTGCACGATTCGAGACAGCAAAGTTCATCGACAGCATTCTGCCGGGGATGTCTACTGAACTCCTCAAGGGGTTCGTCAACGAGTATGTACCAGCTGATATCGCTGGCCGTACCTCACTGGGCAACCTACTTCCGGGCACTGACATACTGCTGGCTGGGGCTGATCCGATGCGCGGATTGTCGGAAATCTTTGGACCGGCTCCGTCCATGCTGACCGGTACTGCTACGTTTGCTGCAGACCTACTGGCCCTACCCTTCTCCAAAACATTGTCTATAGAAGATGTTGCACGTGAGTCGCCTGTTACAGCGCTCCGTGCGCTTGGGGATACCTATGCCTACATGCAAAGCGGTGCCATCGTGGACCGGCGTGGTTACGTTATCACTAACGAGATGACTACTGGAACCCTTATTGCCCGTGCAATGGGCTTCTACCCAGCCGCAGCAGCCAAGCAGTACGAGATAATCCGATCAGCCAAGCGGATGACAGACTACCAGCGTGAGGTAGCCACTGGGTTCAGGACTGCATGGATCAAGGCTACGACACGTGGAGACCGCGCCCGTGCGCATGACATCGAGGAAGCGGTTAAGGACTGGAACATCGCGTCTGGCGGCACTGCATTAGAAGTGCGTAACTTCGTTGAGAACTCCAAGAAGGCGCTGAAGGAAGCTAACCGTACAGCTGTAGAGCGGACACTGCGGTCCGCCCCTGATGCTGCTGAACGTGATCTGCAGAGGATGATCGAGCTGCTGACAGCGAACTAGATCACTGACCTAAGCTGGCTGAGGGTCATGCTCTCAGCCGGTCCCTCTACGTTGTTGAGGATTTCCCTGAACCTATCAGTGTTCAAGTTTATACCAATGACGTAGACCTGTGGTAGTCGCAGTGCTGTGAGGCGACCAAGCATAGCCTTCTTCGACGATGGTGTTGCGTCCGCACCCTCATCAGCCAGCACATCACAGAACCGCTTCCAATCCCCACCTCGGCTAGACAGCCAGCGGCGCAGGTGAGTGCGGTCCACCAGCAGGATACCACGATCATAGGGTGCGTTGACTGTCTTGCGATAGACGTCGTACCGCGCCCGTACTTCGCCCCGTGGTAGCCGCCCTGCGTCTGGGATGCTGAACGATCCGCCATCTGTGTGCATGACAGTAATTGTCGCATGTCCCACCTCGTTGAGGTAGTCGGCCAGCATATCGAACTCGTCTGTCTTCTGTGCAGCAAGGCTCTTGCGGGTCATACCAGCTTGCTCAAGCGCGAACTCTGTGGCTGCTACATAGTCGTAGTCCACCCAGCCACGTTCGACAGCAACCTTATTTGCAAGGTCAGCTAGCACGATGGAGACTTCCCAGTACCGCTCCTCGCCGGTAAAGCGAATGCCGTATTGGTTCTGGAATACAATCATATGCTGCGCGATCATGTCGCGGATGCGCTCCTCACCCATCTCCACAAGCCACAGCGCGATCTGCCCACCAACATACCCGTAGTTGCGGGTCACAGTCTCATAGAACTTGCGCCCTACATCAGAGCTGTCGGCAAAGATTGGGGATTGTTCTAGGCACAGCTCAAGCAGTCGCGCCATCTGGGCGTCCGTCTCGAATGTGGATGCTGCCAGCTTGCTACTCATAGGGCGGTTGGTAGACAGGGTCACAGGCGCAGCCCATGTGCGGGGTTCCCGCTCCTCTACCCTAGCATTGAGGCGGCTCTTATCCCGCCCCTGCGTGACGCCATAGATGAAGTCACCGACCTCTTTGTCAGGCATCATGGTGGTTTCGTCGATGGTCATGGGGAAGTTGTTGTAGAAGGAGAGGCGTGTGAACAAGGCGTTCTGTGTGTACTTGGATTGGAAGTGTAGCTCTACTGGGTTACCCCATATGGACTGCTGGGCTAGCTGAGCGAGTGTCTTACCACTACCTGTCACGCCGTACAGGGATATGATTGCGCCCTTCAGGCCGGTGAATTGGTAGAGCGGGGCTGACATTGATACGCCTAGTGCAAACTTGTGCGCCTGTAGTCCGGCTAACTCCATCAGCTTGGTGATCTTGATCCACTCTGCGTGGCTACCCTTCTCGCCGTACAGTCCAGTGCCGATACGCTGCACAGATGAGGATAGAACAACGTCTTCTACCTCTGCTTTGCCAGTGTCATTCTTGCGCACCATCTTGTCGCCCATCACTAGGACGGTGTTATCTTCCTTCCACCCCAGTGTGGTGTAGAGATTTGTTGTGGTACGCATCTTCCGTAGTTCATCCATGTAAGCACGGAGCATCATCTGGAACCTTTCAGTGAGGGTCTTGTGCGCCAACACTATACCTTGGTCAGCGACAGCAGTGGGAAACTCGCGGTTGCCATCGGCAAGATATGCCTGTCGGAACTTGAGTTCTTGCCAGCCTTTATGCGGGCGCTTCCAGTGGAAGCGAACAACCTCGTACCCTAGTGCTTCGTCTCGGCCATACCCTACTGGGTACATGTCGAATGGAATGATCTCGATGTCTGTATCCTCGATACGCTGCACGATTGTACCACCGGTTGTACGCTTGTAGCCCTTGGGCATAGGGACTTCGAACGCAACTGGGTCCGTAGCGTCAGCCGTAGGACCAGCAGCCTCGACGTACTGTCTGCCAATCTGTGCAGGGCTGGTGATCTTGCCGGCAAAGGGACACTTGTCGCAGCCAGCAGAGCGTAGCTCCTTGAGCTTCTTACAGGTAGTGGGGCCCGTTGCCTTGGCCTTCCACTGTTCGATCTTCAGGACAGTCTTAGAGTAGTCGAACTCTGGATGCAGGTCTGACCATGATACCGCCGTTAACTCTGCATCCACACAGAAGGCAGCGATACCCATGAGTGCATACCAGAAGGGCTCTTCCACCTTCGTCTGGTTCGCTACGGCCCAAGCTACTTGGGCACAGCTGTCGATAATCTTCTGCCCCTCTGGGGGTTCGTACTCTTGCCCGCTAGATAGGGCAGCGGTTAGCGCAGATGGTGCTGCAGCAAAGCCCCGCACAGGGGCAGGGCGCTTGATGTACTGTGCCAGTATGTCACGCAAGTCCTCAGGATCACAGTCATCTGTGTCCTTGATGAGCGTTACCTCAGCGTTGTTCTTAGGATTGTGTGTACCAATGGGGCGCAGCACACGGGCGCTGTCTGCCGTAACTGCGGGGTCGATCTCGAACCCTAGCCCTAGTGCCGCTGTCTTCAGGGCGTTAGCCAGTGGTTGCCAATCGACAGGGGATAGCGCCTCAGTCAAGGGCCAGTACACGTGGAGACCACGGCCGGATGATACGATCATCGGGCTGGGCATACCGCTATCCTTCAGGAATTTCTTGAGAGCCTTGGCTCCCTCGCGCTGGTCAGCGTATGGCTTGCCCTCTCCGCAATCCACATCAATGAACAATGCCTTGGTCTTAGATACGTTATCCTGCTTCCGGTTCCCCGCCTCAACGAAAGAAGACATTGCGTGGTAGACGTTCCCACCAGCGATATCAATTCGTACTACAGCATTAGCCAAAGCCTCAATCGTATCATATGATTTTTGGGCGCGACGATCCGTGTTGATAACTGTCGCTACATAGTAACCGCAATCCGGAAGAATGCGGCCGAAGAACTCTGCTGTGTCCATATCCCTACCCTGCTTGGTGAATGGGGGCGCGAACCCCCACCCTTACACCATTCTTATTAGCTTTTGTAGCTCAATCAATCGGTCATCCTGATCCATTGCTACCACGCTGGGCATAGGCCAGTCATACTCACTCATGACGCGCAGCATTTCCTTTAGCATAGCCTTGGTGTGACCAAGGTTTCGCATAGAGGGACCGCCACTTTTCTCCCAGTTATAGTAGGTTACTCGAGATACCCCGAGTAACCGTGCCATCTGGCTCTTAGTCATGAGCATGTGCCTACGTAGCGACTCGATCTTTGAGAACGCCAGTGGCTTTAGATCAGTCATCGGAGTCCATTTCCGCCATCAGAGAAGCGATCTCCACGTTAAGGGGGACACCTTTACCCTCGACCTTCACTGCGGCCTTGGGTGCAGCCTTCACTGCAGCCTTTGGCTTAGGTGCATCTTCTTCGTCGATCACGTCATCAACCTGAGCAACCTTGGCAGCACCAAACCCACGCTTTGGTTCAGCAGCCACTGGTGCTGGGGCAGGGGCAGCAGCCTTAGGCTTCTCTGCCACGAGGTTGGGCTTTGGCTTCGGCGCTGGTGCTGCCTCTTCCGCTGGCTCAGTCTCGCGTTCACCGGTGATGTCCAGCACGCTATCAGAACCGAACAACTTCTCGACTGCAGCGTACTCATCCTCATCAAGGAAGCCGCCGTACTTAAACGTCAGCTTAGGGAAGCTGGCATCAGTGTCGAAAGAGATGACTGTCTTCACTGCCTCGACGGGAATACCCCGCATCGACAGTTCCTTCTGGTAGGCAGACAGGCTCTTCAGCGCAGCGGGTGTGATCTGCAGCAGATAGGTGGGGCCGGTGGGATCATTGGATGCCACGACAGCGAGACGCTTCTGGTCAGCACAGGCTTTGATCTTCGTGCCCATTGGGGTGATCTTGGAACCCCAAGCATCCATCGGGCAACCAGCACAAGTGTTATGCTGGGGCTCAGTGCTGTCTGGGTGAGGACGCAACCCGTTCAGAGAGAAGCAGTCCGGCGAGGACGGCTCTGCATCAGGTGTCCACTGCTTTGCGTAGTACGACTTTGACAGACGGGGGTTCGCCCCGACCACGATGATCGACAGCTTGGTATCCTCAAGCACAGTCTCTGCGCCACCCTCGACGATGCGGAAGCGCGACCCCTTGATGGAAATACGAGGGAAGTCCGCCGCCCCACTCAGGCCACCCGCCAGTGCGGCGGAGAGGGCAGATGTTTTACCAACGAGCCGTGCAAGGTGCGCTGGGATTTGGATGTTAGATGGTACGATGTTGCTCATGATATCCTCTCTGAGCTTGTGGTTAAAGTTTCAAACGTGCCGCTGTCATCTGCGCGACCAGCGTATCGGATAGTTCACCAATCCCAGAAGTGAAGGTTGCCTCGACCCTATCGGGTCCGTTGGGATTGTACACTCTACTGCACACAAGGAAGCCGTTGCGGATTGGTACTACGGAAAGCGCAGCAGGGTTATCTTGTGCACTCAATATGAGCAGTGGCGTTCCTCCGTCGTGACTATGAGCGACTGGCCCACCGATATCTTTTTGCGGCAACAAGTCTCGAAGCCATTGCCACATCACTCACCCCCCGCCGCTTTGCGGATGTTGATACCCAGCTTGCTGCCATAGGTGATCCCCGGCGGTACACTGCCGTTCGCATCCATATAGCCACGTACTGCGGTCTTACTCACACGCTTCTCCAGCATGTCGAATGCTTCGTTATCCTTGATGAAGGTCAACACTGCATCCCAATCGGCTACGTTGGCGAAGTCCGTTGTGGTTACGAACGCCGTGCCAGCCGAAGTCTTGAAGGATGTGACCCCCTCGTCGTCTGCCTTCTGCATGAGCCATGCTTCCAGCTTACCCATCTTAGACTTGATCTCTTCTAGACCAGCCTTGGTTTCCGCCTCAAGAGCTTCCTTCTTGTGACGTAGTTTCATGTAGGTTCCCACCACCTGCTCGACTGTAAAACTCATTCCATCCTCCAGACACGAACTCCACTCTGGCCATCCTTGTCGAACTTAGCGGTGACATAGCGCCGCCCTAGCCGCAAAGCAGCACGCTTGCACAGCGCAGACATCTGCGTAGTGTCCTTGTTTGGTACAAAGAAACTATCACCGATCTCTAGCTGCTCGAATGGGTACTTCCACCGGACATGTTTGTCCGGAAGTGGAACACCCGTCTCAACTTCGTAGGCCATGTTACTCCCTTCCCATCTGAGAAATTATGTCTAGCAGCACACCTTGCAACTTCTGTTTGTTTTGCAGTCGTTGGTATATGCGGTGCTCTACTTCTGTCGCCTCTATATGTACAACGTTCGATGCAAACTTCTTACCGATCCGTTCTACACGTCCGTTAGCCTGAACATATTGTTCGTTACTAGCTATAGGTCCATACCATACAACAGTTGACGCTGCTGTCAAGGTCAATCCGTGCGCCATCGTAGCAGGATGTGCGATTAATACCTGCGGGTCTTTAGCGTGTTGAAAGTTATGGAAAATATCGTTGCGCTTAGCGGCTGATACCTCACCATTCACCACGGCAACAGTCCAATACTTCGATAGCTCCCGCTCCAACATTCGTAACGTGCCTGTTAAGGGAACGAATAGGATGACCTTCTCGCCCGCCTCTTCGATCACCTCACGCACGGCAGTCAGCCGTGGTCCACAGTCCAGTTCAATGGTCTCGCCGTTCTCACCATAGGCTACGCCTAGTGCAATCTGGATGAGCTTCTGTGCCTTGACCGCCTCGTTGACGGCAGTGATCGTACCGCCCGCTGCCTCAGTGACAAGCTGCTTAACCATCTGCTTGAAGTGCTTCGCCTGTTCTGGTGTCAGGGATACCTTGCGCGTCTGCGTAATGGTGTCGGGTAGGTCCAGACATTCCTCACGGGTAAACCTGATGGATGGTTGGAGCACGTGCTTCACTGTGTCCACGCTGTCTACACGTGGTACGTACCTGTACATACCTGTCTTGGTCATGACCTGTTCGCGGAAGGCAGTGTAGGTCTTGGTTACGTAGGGGCTATCGACCATCTTCGCCAAGGTCCACGCATCAGTGGGCTCATTGGGTGTGGGTGTGCCTGTCATCAGCCATAGGCGTAGGTTAGGCTGGACCTGTAGCCACCTGTAGAACTGCTTGAACCGGCGGGTCGATGGGTTGCGGTAGACCGCAGCCTCGTCGATGATTACTAGATCAAACATATCCAGTGCTTCGTTGGCTATGATGGGGAAGCCATCGTGGTTGATGATGTAGAAGTCTGCCTCAGTAGCGAGCAGCTTCTCTCGCCGCTTCGCATCACCATAGAGGGTGACAGACTTGCGGTGGTAGAACTCCTTGAAGATGGCGTCACCCCATACCCGCTCAAGTGTGGACAGAGGTGATAGGATCAGCACCTTCTTCACCACGCCAGCATTCATGAGGAAGTCAGCCGCCCACAATGCACTAACAGTCTTGCCCGTACCGATAGAGTTCAGCACTAAACATCTTTTGTGCATGGTTAAGAAACCAGAGGTGGATTTCTGGTGTTCATACGGGGTGAATTTTCCGGGCCAATCGTACTGATAATCTATAGGTGATGGTGGGTTGAAGCCTAGTTCTCGTAGTAGTTGTGTCTCTCGTACTCTGTGTGGAACTATTACTATGTTAGGGTCAGAGGGCAATTGTCTTGCTCGTGGTATGCACGCCAGTACCCTATTCGGGTCACTCAGCTTCAGTGCTAGAGCCTTCGATTCTTCTACGACAAGCATGTATCCATTCCCTTACCTGCTCAACTGTTTCGTTATCGTACACAAGGAAGCACTTGCCCCCTGCCCTCTCGATGTCTGCCATGCACTTGATCTGCAGAGCAGTAGGCATCTTGGTCTTGTCAGCTTTACACTCTATCCCCACGAACAAACCTTCCACGACCGCAACTCGGTCTGGAATGCCAGCACTACCAAATGGTCCGGCTTGCGGGGGGTAAAACCACACCCGCTCAGCCTTCAACATCTTGTCAAGCGCAGTCTTAATACGCCCCTCTGGAGTAGCCATCGTGCACCTCTGCGTTGGTTATGTCAAGAAGCATACTCACAGAATGGACGACACGGGCAGAAGCGGCACAGACCACTGGGCTTAGCGGGCCAGTTGCTACTCTCGACTGACTTCTCCACCCTGTCGATCCGTGTAAGTAGCCGTGCCCACATGGCATCCTTATGCTCACGCCGGTACGTCTCGTGGTCCACTGCGTTCTCTGCTGTCCATACGAACATGGACTTCACCTTGGTGACGTCAGGCCAGAACGAGAAGACTGCTAGTGCAAACATCTCCAACTGATCGAAGTCGGGGCGGCGCTTACCTGTTTTCCAATCGGCAACAATAGCAGTGCCGTTGTCACGAATGATGAGCACGTCCAGCTTGAACCGCAACCACGCATCAGCATCCCACCACCCTGTCGGTTGGAGATCAGCATTGAGTGTATACTCCTGCTCGACTAGCAACTCACCGCCGATAGCCGCTGTTGTAAACGTGTTGCACAGAGGGGCAAGGGCTGCTGTCTCGACGGGCAGTCCTACCTCAGGGTCTTTAAGGTAATCCTCTAGCTGCTTGTGCACCCGCTCTCCGTATACAGTTGCAGTGCCGGGACTATCCTTGACTTCCTTCGTGATGCGCTGATGGTAGTACCGCTTCGGGCAGTTCTCGTACATCTTCAGCGCACTGAAGGAGTGGGCAAGTTTGGTCATCATAATCCTCAACCATTGTTAGGGGGGCTAACCACCAATTATCTGTGTGTTCGTAGCATTTGCACAGCGGAACAACCTCTGGGTTCTCACCGACCTCAAAGAAAAGCATTGGGTTGTCCGGTAAATATGTGTAGTTTTGTTTACTACCGCACAGCATACAACGAACGATGAGTGTGCGGTGGTTACCTGGTCCATCGAATACTTTACCTACAAACATATCACGCATCTCCATAGTTAGGACCAACACCGGCTTCACAAGCAACTGGTAGATCAGGTGCCCAGTCTGGTGCGGTAGACATAATCTCCACAATATCTTTCATCGCCTGTTCTGCCTTGTGCTCAGGCACTACGCAGACGTTCTCGTCGTGCACTTGGAATGCTACGTGGTAGCCGGCGTTCCTGATCGCAACCATCTGTTCGGACACTACGATACGGGCCAGTGCTTGCACCACGTTCTCAGTAACCTTGCCACCATACAAGTGCGACTGACCAGCAACGACATCGGTTCCAACCCCGCTCGTGTCACCACTGAGGCGGGCCTTCATGGCTCTCTCAAACATACGCCTGTCAGAGATGTAAGTGAACTTGTTATTGTCGGCCGATAGGCCGTGGTAGGTAAGCGTCAGACCATTGGGCAGCAGGATGCCGCTGCCACTGTACGTCAACAGGTTCCCGATCTGACCCTCGCGTCCGGCCAGCATACCCGACAGAGCGTAGCCACACTGAGACCACAACTCCACGATCTGATGGTTCTTACGGCGGTAGATAGCAACGATCTCCTTCGCCTCATCCTCTGTCAGGTCAACACTGATGTCCCCCTGCCCCCGCTTCAGAGTGTCGCGCAGCTTGGCTGCACCTGTCATGTAACCCAGCCCAAGGATACAGGTCTTGCCGACGAAGCGTTCTACCTTGTCTGCCTTGGTAATCTTGCGGCTATATATCTCAGATGCAAACTCTGAGTACACATCCCGCCCCTCGCGGAACCACTGCACTAGGTCAGCCTGTCCTGCTAGGTAGGCTACCATGCGGGCTTCGATCTGGCTGCTGTCGCACGACACAATGACATGACCCTCTGGTGCTTTGAGTGCACGACGGATGGTGTTGTTCCCACGGCTGGGTAGGTTCTGTAGATTAAGTTTGTCCCCGCCAGAGAACCGGCCGGTGTGTGCGCCATAGTAGTTGAGCATGATAGGCAGACGCCCCCGTTCAGCCACACCTATCAGTGAGTTAGTGCGTGTCTCCTCAAGCGTAGACTTGAGGCCAAGCCGTGCAGCCACTAGCGTCTGGACGATGGGGTCATGATGCTCTTGTAGATCAAGGAAGGCGAGGTCTGTCTTGGCGAAGGCATAGGTATCCTTGCCAGTGGAAGCACTGATCTTCATAGGTACATCCACCCCCCGCCGCTTGAGCAGCTTGGCAAACTTGTCGTTGGACATGATGATGTCCTTGCCACTGCCACCGATGCTATCCATCAGCGCCAGCTTAGAGGCCACCACCTCACCAAGGTGATGGTTGAGTAGCTCTACATCCAGCTCAATCGTAGGCTCGGTGTACATACGCAAAGTCTGGTCAATGACCATGAGTTCCGACACAGGGAACCCCTTGCGTAGCTTCTTAAACAGTTGGTAGGTCAGGTCCACATCATTCGCACAGTAGCGCATATACTGCGCAAGTTCCTGAGAAGAGAAGTCAGCGCGGCGTTTACCCAGTGCTTGGATAACTTCCTCGCCCTTCGCGCCCAGTTCGTAGAGCTTAGCCAATGCCTTCAGGCTACCACCTACAGTAGACTGATGCTTAGGACGTGCCATAGATAGCGTGTCCAACCATAGCTTGGGCTTGATGCCTAGCCGCCACGATAGGATAGCCCCATCGAACGCGGTGTTGTGGCACAATATAGCTTTGTCGCTATAGTCTATGGACTTGAGGAACTTGGCGGGGTCAGCGCCACTGTAGGTATCGACGGGGCCATTGTTGACCTTCACACCTAGGCCGATGATCTCGAACTCAGGTGAGCGAACGTATGCCTCAGTAGTCATCTTAGATAGAGAGAATTGTTGGCTGTAGTATGTCTCGAAGTCGATGGTTACTATGTCCATTACTTGTCCTCTGTGTTAAGTTTGTGTCTGTCATCTTCACCTATACGCCGCTGTTCATATGCGATCAAGAACGCTATACAACAGGCAGCATGAGACAGATGAGAGAAGCCGGTCTCTGGATCACGAGCCTCACCCCCCCACCATGCCCATAGGTGGCGCATGAGTGCGCCAAAGCAGCGGCCCCATTTCATCCCCGCCTCCCAATTTCTAGGAGCATACTTGTGTGCACCATAGGTGAGAACGATGGCGGTCTGCTCTAGTAGTTCAGGTGGGATCAGATCGTAACGTATCTTGTCGCCGTCGAATTTGGTCCCTTCAGTCATGGTGCTGTTCCTACTACGCGGTTCTTGCGGGGCTCACGTGTCCTACCTCTATGGGCAAGGGCATCCTTAAGGACTTGGATTGCATCACGCACAGTGCCTAGTTCCAGAAGGTTGAGTGCAGTCTGTATGTCAGCACGTTGGGCAACTAGGTCAGCGTGCATCGCCTTCCTGTCGTCGATCATTTGGTGAATCTTGTGCGTCAGTTGGCCCACCTCGTTGCGTAGGTGCTGCTCTCTCTCCGTCCGTTCCATAGATAAGCCTGTCAGTTACTAGTTCTATTTCGGTGATGACGTGACGGATGTCGGGGGTTACCCCGACACCTAGCCTTAGCAGTTCGCGTAATACTTTCCTTAGGTTGTGTAGTCTTACTAAGGATAGGTTTACAGGATTAGTTCTCATCCCATTCATCCACGTCAGCACGATCAGGGAAGCAAGTGAACCACTCACGAGTGGGTGTATCGCCCGCCCGTTTCCACATCGCAAACTTGCTGCACTTACCATCATCAAACAACTTCTTAAGGGCAGCAGCCACGGCGTCGTAGGTATGGATACGACTGTTACGCACCACCGCAGCGGATACATCCTCGAACATAGTCTTGACAGTCCATACCCCACCTAGTCGGATCACACTGAACACTAGGTCGTATGTCGTTGGTGATACTGGCAGAGAGAATGCCTCGTCTTCGAAGGCATCGAAGGGCATGGAATACTGGACGGCCACGCTGTCCTTGGCGCTACTGCTAGACACCTCTTGCATGAAGACAACTAGCCAAGGTGTCTTGTCTCGCTTGTCGTCGAAGCGGTTAGGGACAAGGCGGGCTATCACTTCCATACCGATGTAAGCATCCGCTATGGCTGATACCTTAGAGGGAATGTAGCAGTTCTCTCCGTTGTCAATGCGAACCGCGAAGGCTGCACCAGAGGGCAGCACATTAGCGACAACGATCCGTGTTTCTACAGGGACCATGATAGTGTGCGGGGGCGGGGTGAGTTGCATGATAGTCATCCTTATTTGAGAACGCCAAGAGCGACACGCAGGGTGACACTGTTCTTGGTGAAGATACTGTTTATATGAACGATCTGCTGGCCGCGACTGTCTTCGTTACAAGCTACCATAGACTGAGCTACAAGGTATGTAAACTCTTGTAGCTTGTCACCATCTAGTGCTGCTTTGAACAGAGCAAGCCGGTCGGGGTGCTTGGATAAGTTCATCAGTGTGGGTAGTTCCCACCGATACACTCCAGTGCCAGCGGTATGTGCAATCTGTTGCACCAAGGCATCGAAGCCACCTAGCCTAGTGATTACTCGCAGGTGGCGCTTGAGTTTACCTGAGTTAGCTAGCCACTTCTTGCGGGCATCAGCGTCCACCTCAGGCTTATCACTGGGGGCATTAAGTATCCACCCGCTAGACAGGTCGATCTTCAGGCCGTCAAATAACCTAGCGCCACCCCTGCTGAACTCAGTAAAGCCAGTGAGATTGAAGTCACTGAGCTTGTTGTATCGCTCTGTAGGATAAGTTCTACGTATGTGAACCCTGTAGTTACCCTCGCTGCGCTTGTGTATGTAGACGGGTGTAACCTTGGGCAGTCCCCATAACACGTTCTTGCGGGGTGCATACTGGCCTATGTGTAGGGTAGCCACGTTATCAGAGGTGATACGGACTGCCTCGTCAGTGCTGCACTTGATTACATAGTCGTCGCCATCCTTGAACAACCGCCAGTCTGTGCGGCTGAGGGGGCGACCCTTGTCAGGTGACTTAGCATTGGCAAAGAATGCAGCGGCTTGTTGGTAGCTTTGGATTATCATTGTGTATGTCCTGTTGTTGGTTAGTGAACTTGTGTGTTGTCCGATACCCGTGTCGCGGTTATCGTTCCGTCAGGTGTGCACTCCAGCACTGAGCGGTTGAGAGCCACATCCATGATGATGTCTTGGTATATCCTCACCGCCTTGTGCGCTTCGTCTAGCGTCTCTAGTGCATCGTCTACTAACTCCTCTTCTGCTGCCAGTTCCATACGTAGATACACTATGTATCCAGCAGCTAAGACAATCGCTGCCATAAGTATAAGGGTATCATAGGTCATGATAAATCCTTTGGGCGAGGGGGTGGCAAGGGCGACACGATGATGTCATCCGTATAGATACACTGCATGATAGTGTATCCCATGTCATGTTTATTCGCCAATGCAATGGCCTCATCCATTAGATCACCACAAGTGGTATCAATGGGGACTTCGAAGCCAGAGAATGACCCATCAATCCATGATATAAGCAAGTATGATAGAACAACTACCTTCATTCTTTCTTTTCTCCCTCATAAAACTTGCACAGATCAGCGGCTTGCACATGGCAAGCCAGTTCATGTGTGTGCGAGTGCGCTTCCATTGCGTTTTGCGCTGCGCTTTCTGTCCTCAACAAAATAAACAACAGCATAAAAACAACGTATATCCTGAAGAGTGCAGCGCTCATTTCTTTTCTCCCTCCAGTTCAGCCAGCAAAGTCGGATCGTTGATATGATAATGCAGTTCCTCTGCGTCCACGCCTGTTGACAACAGATAGCGCAGGATGTCGCGGATAGTGTGGTCTTCGGTGAAGCTGATGTAAGTGATGCCATCATCGTCTTCGGTTTCGATAGGTTTAAGACGGACCTCGCTCATTCCATCTTCTCCTTGTATGCTGTCAGTGCAGCCAACAGATTTGCGTAACTCTTGTCGCCCCCCTTACTAAGTATCTTGCCAAGGTAGGTGCGTCCAAAGCCTAGTGCTAAGCTGGCTGACCGGATAGACGGGAAGCTAATCCCATCTAGGATGATGGGCTGGGGCTGGCTCTTGCCCTCGCCTACTGTGTCTATGTTTCCACGATTGAGTGCAGAGTAGACGGCACTCACCTTAACACCTAGTGCCTCAGCCGCAGCCTTAGCTGAGGGGTAGGTTACACCCCTGATTTTAATCAACATTTCTTATCTCCTGTTAGTCTGTGTGCAGTGCATATCGCAGTGCATATGTCCTGTATTGTGCCCGTCACCATAGTGCCAGTGGCTGGCCCTACATCTATGTAACCATACTGTTCGCCGTTGTCCCGCATGACCCTACCGACAGGCGTGAATTTGTAGGGTGATTTATCGCGCCGCCAGCCGCCGGTGCTACGGACATAGAACCCGACCTGTAGATAGAACGTGTTCTGTATAAGACCCGCCCTCTCCTGAGGTGCAAAGCCGTATCCTTCAGGGAACTCTACCATCACACTGTCACTCTGCAATGATCTCCGAACGGGGCGGTCATGTCGGTAGTCATGGCCCAGATCACTGGTGTATTGACGCCATCGGGATAGGGTGTGTAGCCGTCTGTCAGCACAACAGTGCAGACAATGTTATCCCCGTGACCCTCTGCATCTAGGTAATCAAACGCAGCACGAACATCAGTGCCGCCGCCTCCATGAAAGCGGATATCAAGAGTATCGTCAGGACCATAGCACTCATAGTGCGACACCTCGCTGTCAAAGTATACTACGTGCATCTTCTCAGGACGTAGGTCTTCGTGGACCTTACGCATCTCAGCACCCATCTGAGCAAGTTGCTTCTCGTCAACCGACCCTGAGCAGTCAACTAGGAAGGCAAGCGGACCCATCACCTCACCAGTGCGGCTTGGCATATAGAGACCTTGCGATAGCATCCGGCGGTTAGGACGGGCAAAGCTACGCTCATCTGTCTTGAACTTGACGACGTAGTTCTGTAGCACATCACGCCAGTTGACTGTCGGATTGAGGATACTGTCAGCAAGACGCGCCATGCCAGCCGATAGTTTACCCATCATCTTAGCAGCCTGAGCAGCCTGAGCCACCTTGACACGCCACTCAGATGCCTCTCGTGCTTGGTCCTGAGGTGTGCCGTCAGCATCCTCTAGGTCTTGACCTGTGCCACCCATCTCGTCGTCACCCTCGCCGTCACTCTCAGGGATGAGGCTATAGATTTGCTCTGAGACACCTTGACCAGCGTCATAGAGTGCCTTGTTGAGGCAACCGCCTTCGATAAAGCTACCGATACCCTCGTCAGTAAGCAGTTGGTTGATGACGTAATCAGCAGCCATGTTCCACCGCTTTGGGTCACGAGACTGACGGCGAAAGTTGTGCTCTAGCATGGGGTGCATACACTCATGCGCTACTAGGAACTTAAGTTGATCGTCGCTGAGTTCTCTAATGAAATCAGGGTTGTATAGGACACGCTTGCCATTGGTGGCAGCAGTCGGAATCTGATCTGACAGTGTGTGTGGCATACCCAAGGCAATGCTGCCGACGAAGGGGTGCTCTAGGATGAGACCTGTCTTGGCCTTGGCAAGGCGGGTAATGAGATCGGTGTTGGCTTTCATGTCTGTTACTCCTGTGTGTTTATGTAGTCAGTTATATTCACGGCGCAGTCATAGTCTAGGCACATGAGTTCCCGCTTTACTCCAAAGAACTCCCATAGACTAGTATGTTCGTCGTTCTCGTTGAACTCTGTCTCTATGTCATTGTCTTCCTCACCGATACGAATGAAAGCAGTAGATGCCCCTGCCTCGTTAGCTTCGGACATCAGTTTGTGGGTCCGCTTCACATCCTCATAGCTGTCATACCACTTGATGTTATCATAGTTGCAGTGCATCACAACTGTCTTGCCAAGCTCAGTGATCTTGAAGTCATCTAGGTGTTCGGTCGGTATATCCCCCTTCAGTTTGACAGCAGTTAGGAAGGCGACGAGCGCCTCCCTGCTAGTGAACCCAATACCGACAGCGACATCGCTACGATACCCCATTACACACCTCCCATGAAAGCACCCATACGGGCCATGATATCAGACGCTTCGTCGATCTTAGTCTGACGGAACACAGGGTCATTGACCACGGCATCCTTGCTTAGACCAGCCAGCTTACCCTCTACCTCTTGACGCATCGCCTCTAGATGAGGGTCATCAGTGAAGTTTAGACGGGGCAGGATGTTGCACAGTTCAGTCACGTGATCCAAGGTGCTCTCGTGGAAGCGGGACTTAGGATCGTCTAGCTTAGCAAGGCGGTCAACCATGTGTTCAACTCGGTCATAGAGACGCTGCCAAGCCTCTTTCATAGCCAGTGAGCTGCTCTCTTGAACGCGGTTCCTGATGTCAGCTTGTATGCTAGCCAACTCATCGTCAGCCAACTCAACACGGAAGTCATTAGGTGGGACGGGCATAACGACGAGATCAATCTTGAACTTGCGTTTGATATCAGCCACTTCTGGGTAGTCATCTGCATTGTATAGGCCACCCAAGTGCCGCTGAGCACTGGTCTGTAGGGTCGGATACTCTACTACAAACCTGTCTACTAGACGCTCCCACTCTGACTTGCGCTTACGGAAGGTGGTCATGAACCCTAGGTAGTTAGCAGTCGGCAGCATATGGGTATTCTCTAGGCCCCACGGCAGGGTGTTGGTGTAGAACTCCTTGCGGATGTCACCTGTCATGGTGTGGATGTTAGCCAAGCTGTCACTCATGGGCAGTAGGTGCTTGTGGAAGTTGCCAGTATTAACAGCAGCGCCATTAGTATCCAGCACTTGCTTGGTGGCTTTCTTGTCACCCTTGCGTGCTGTCCACTGAGAGACGTTGAGTTGCACCAGCAGGGCACGATCTGAGAGATGTGTAGTCATGATATGATCCTTGTGATGGGGTGGCACTGCGCCACCCCTTGTGTTGAGACGATTAGAACAGCACCGACTGGTGCTTGACCGACCAAGTAATGAACCCCTTGGTAGCAGTCACAGTAGGGTCACGCCGCACTGCCATAGACATAGCCAGCACAGAGAACTCAGCAGGGCAGCGGGACAGATAGGTAACCGCACGATCCACATTGGACTGAGAGATGCGGTTAGAGATAGCACCTGACAGAGCGTAGAGAGTGGCGGGGTCAGTCGGCACGTCTGACGTATCAGGGTTCATGAGGATAGCATCAGGGTTAGGCAGCTTGCGGTATATCTTCATGAACCCCACAAACTCAGCGGCAGCACCCTCACCAACAGCACCCTTGAAGCAGTCATACTCTGCGTCGAAGGGCACTACACCTAGCACGTTACTGACACCCTCTACCCAACCTCTAGGGGTGGAGTTCTTGTTGCGCTGCGGGTCGAAGTCATGCAGCAAGTTAGGACGGAAGCGTAAGAACGCCACCACCTCAGGCTTGACGCCGTTGTCTAGTGCCCACGACGACCAGTCATCTAGATGGGTTTCGAACTCCAGCGTTGTCTCGCGGTCAGAGAGGTGGGACAGCACCCTGTTAGCACCAGCCCTGTCAGTCTGGCGGTTGCCAGTAGATATGACTGTCCAGTTGTCTGCCATAGGCACACCATGTAGGTTGCGAGCCTGTTGGATGTTAGCCAGAACCTTCTGGATGTCAGCACCAGCTTGGTTGCGGTCATCAAAGCACAGAACCCCACCCTTGCCATCGTCCCACTTGGACTTCTTAGCAGGAAACCAGTCAGGGATTTGGTAATGTAGGCTGTCGCCGCCAAGGATTGGAATGCCAAAGTCCTCTACTAGCATGGTCGGCAAGTGCCGCTCAATGTAGTGCAGACCCAGCGACAGTGCGACACTACGAGCGATGGTAGTCTTACCACCCCCCGGAGGGCCTTCTATAGCAGTTGTTCTGTTGATGGATATCAACGAGATGAGGGTAGACGAGAGCAAAGATGGTCGCATATGTCACCTGTTTGTGTATGGCTTGTCTCATCAGTGCAGCAAGAGCCACTTGCTACAGACAGGGGTCGCCCCCTGTTTCGACTATCCATTAGCGACCTTGTAGCTACGGGCAATGGCTCGCAACTCGTTGTGTTTAGTAACGAAGGGAACCTCAGTCTTGTCGTAGCACTGGTCCTTAACGTAGACAGACTGACGCAGTATCCCTAGTTCATAGCTAATGTCGTTGCCACCTGTCATCTCTCTGATGAGGTCAGGCCACTCGTGTTCAAACGCCATCTTGTTGACGTGCATCAGACCATAGAACTTGCTATGCCAGCGGGTGTAGTCCCGTCTGACGTCCAGCCCTAGTCTAAGCTGGGTCCTGCACCACAGTGAGAACTCTTTGAACTTGTAGCGTTCCAGCGCATCCTTAGCCTCAGCCCTGTTGAGGGTATACTTAATGAACGGCTTGCTGCCACTGAGTAGGGTCCAGCCCTTCTGAGCCGGCTTGATAACGACCTCATCTTTCATGTTGTAGAAGATGCCGCCGACCTCAATGACAGACCCCACTGGTGAGCAGTAGTGAGCAAAGACATGAGGGGCCAACACATTGCAGACAATGTGATCTGTCAGCCTAGATGAGTAGGGCTGTAGTCTGATCTCGTTCATCTCACCATCGCCTTCGGCACTGTAGGTAATGATGTCAGTGCCATAGAGCCTGATGCTGACATCGCCTGTCTTGTCACACTTAGTGATAAGCAGACTGTCATTCTTGCGGTTACTAGAGGCAGGACGAACGTCAGTAGAGCGCCCCCTAATGGGGACGACACTGTTGTAATGACGTAGTGCTGAGGTGTAGCTAAGCAAACGAGGCGGGGGAACGGCATTGTTACCAAACATTACTTGGCTCCTTGTGTGTTGGGTTTCTTAGCATCTGCTACCCAGCGGTAGACAGTGCTCTGACTGAGTTTGTGAATACGAGCAGCATCCTTGACTGTCAGCTTCCAGTGGATGACAGAGCGCAGCACTTCCACTCTCGTGCTGTTGTCCAGTCCATAGGCTGGGTCATAGGGCAAGTTGAACTCAGTCTCGTAAGCTCTAGTAGCGGGGGTCAGTATGTCCAACAGTAGCTTGTTGATAGCGTAGTCTTGTTCCATGGGGGTTCTCATGAGTGTGTGTATCCATCGGTTTCAATGAGCAACCAGATGTTGCCATGATCGGGGGTTACAGTAACGGCATTGTCCAAGAAGTGTGTCTTGTGAAGGCCACGGCGGAGCAGTCTGTAGGACTTGTCCCAACGAACAGCGATACGTAGAAGGGCCAACTGCTGATCCTTGGTCGGCTTGACATATTCAAGTTTCATAGTGCCACCTCAACCGGCGACATACCACGATTGAACACAATGTTAAGATGGCTGATGCCATAGGACCGCTTCAGTGTCTTAGCATCCAAGACAGTGATGAGGCAGTTGTTAAGGGGGCTGGACTGATCGACAACGATCATCTCATGACCAACATTGTAGTCATAGACGGCATCAGCCATGCTAATGTAAGGGCGTTTAGCCGGAGCCACTGTTAAGCACTGCTTTACATCAGCAGTTAGTGCAGCTAGGTCGGCTAGTTTTTTCCACTGGGTCATCGTCGTCTTCCTTGTGTGTTTGTTTGTTTAAGCCGACTTACTTTAACAGAAGGGGAAAGTTGCTCGGCCCATCCCTTATGCCCGAATCGCCAAAGCGTGTCAAGTTTGGGGGGTAGGGGGGACTACTATCTATGATGACTGTGTTAAGAATGTAAAGATAAGAGGGTAACTATCTAAATTGAACACGTAAAGTAGGCAAACTATCAAGATGTAAAGGTGAGAAATAGATAGTGCAAGTCCTTGATATTGTTGCATAATATTTTCACTATCTCAACTATCTAAGTAAAAAACAGTAGGGTCGCGCAACATTTAGGGGTCCATATGTTAGGTGTTAAGAAGGTTTCTTTACACGGACTAAAAAGAGGCCAAAAACGTGGGTCCATCAACGAAAAAAGTATGTATAGTATAGATAGTTGATATAATATATATATATACACGAACTTTTCAATCAGCTAACCCATTGGTTTCATTGGATTCTGAACATATTATACACGACTGTTCACTATCAGAACTTAACATTCTTAACACGAGACTCAGTGTTAAGTTTAGATAGTCGTTTAGTATCAAGCACTTACATGCACCTTTACACTGCCCCCCGACGCAATGCTCTAGTGTACACATCGGACAGGCAGTACACTAGTACAACGCTACAGACCCCCGACGTATGGCGAGGAACGAGCAAAAAATAAAAAGGCAAAAGAAAACCCGCCTAGCTTTCGCTAGACGGGCTGGTGTTAAGTTAGAGAGCTAGTCCGAAGATGAACGCTGCGATGACGCAGGCCACGAAGAGCAGGGTTGCAATGCCTTCCTTGGCAAATTCGCTGAGTGCTGCCCGTGGTTGCGGCTGGAGCTTCTTGCGCAGGTAGGTCTCTGCGCGGTGGACTGCAGCCTGTTGGATTTTGTCGATCTTCATTTTCTTTCCTTTGTGTGAGAGGTGAGGCGGGCCTTGCGGCCCGCCCTGCTTTTACTTGCCAGCCTTGCGCTTCATCGCTTGGAAGGCTTGGAAGGCGAGATACTCTTGCATCTCGGCGTCGGCGACGGCTGGCGCTGCTGGCGCTGCTTTCGCTTTCGCTGGCGCTGCTGGCGCTGCTTTCGCTGGCGCTGCTTTCGCCTTAGGCTCGGGCTTGACCGGCCGGCCTTCCGTTTTGAAGTTGAGGACGACGTCGCCCCACTGGCTGGCGAAGCCGTAGTAGCGAGCGTCCGGCTTGCCGTCCGCAGTAAGGACGGTGACTTCCGAGACGGCAAGCTTGCCGTTTGCCGTCACCTTGCTGAGCAGGACGCTCAAGTTCAGAGTGACGGGGCCGTGAGAGAAATATTCAGCCATGATGGCCTCCATGTTTGTGTGACAAAAGACTTGGAACCTTTGCCGCCCATCATCGGCAATACTTGCCTAGGGCCATACTAACGATGTCAAAGAGCGGCGCGGTTTCCCGCTACCGTCCGGCGATGTTCTGCCGTTCGGTGTATTCTTTATGGCATGAGATGTCGTGAATGTCAATTTAGGCGCTTTTGTCGGCTTATAGCAGGGTCAGGCAGGGTCAGGCAGGGGCAGGGGGGGAGGGGGGGTTGGACAGCGATTCTCTGCCCCCCCCCGTAGTGTAGTAATCCTCACATAACACGACCCAAAAAACCAATACTTTACATTTATACATCATGTCTTATAACACATTGACTCAGAAACAAAGCCGGTTTATCTTTAGCTTATGTACATGAGCCCCGTAGACACCAAGTGGAATGATCGCTTCGCATTCGATCTCGCCCTTCTCTTAGAAGGCAGCGGGGAAAAGCTTAGTGATCTGCTAGATCGACACGATCTGGACGCCAATGACCTGCTTACCTTCAACAAAGATCAGCACTTCCTCAAGAAGGTCGAGGCGTATCGAGAAGAAGTACATACCAAGGGCCTGACATTCCGGGTTAAGGCCCGGGCGCAGGCCGAAGAATTGCTGCGCACCTCGTGGTTACTGATCCACGATCCCGTAGTGAGCCCCGCTGTGAAGGCTGACCTCATCAAGAGCACGGTTAAATGGGCAGGATTAGACACGACTGCGCCCGGCGAGGGGCAAGGCGGAGGTGGTGGGGTAACCATCACTATCAATTTAGGCGGGCAGGCCCTAGACGTAACCGCTAAGGCCACTGTCGAGGACGCAGATTACTCAGATGACGCCTGATGTGCATCACTTTTGGTCGCTTTTAGCCCTTCAAGAGTACATTTGCACCCTCCGTACCACCCGCAAGTCCTACAGAACCACTAGAAACGCCCGTCCAAGACCCGGAAAGTGGCTATATATGGTAACAGTATACGATGGCACTTGATATCTCCTACACACCGACCGCTACCGTCGCAAAAATGATGAACAGCGACAAGAAAATGCGGGTTATCATGGGTCCGGTGGGCTCCGGCAAGAGCGTGGCCTGCTGTTTTGAGATTATTCGACGGGCCAGTCAGCAGAAGCCCAATGCTGAGGGTATCCGGAAGAGCCGGTGCGCTGTTGTGCGTGAAACTGTACGCCAATTGAGCGATACGACCATCAAGACCTTCCTAGACTGGTTCCCACCGGGGGTGTGTGGGAATTTCATGCGCACTACGAAGACCTACTTCTTCAAAGTGGGCGATGTAGAGTGCGAGATCATGTTCCGCGCCCTAGATGACGCAGATGACGTGGCTAACTTGAACTCCCTCGAGCTTACCTTCGCATGGTTCAACGAGTGCAGGGACATTGTGCCCGATATTGTGGACGCTATGTCTAAACGTATCGGTCGATTCCCCTCGGCTAAGGATGGCGGGGCTACATGGTACGGGATGTGGGCGGATACCAACCCGCCGACTGTCGATACGTGGTGGTACCACCAGATGGAGAAGATTGACCCGGCCGATGGGGTGTCACCCAAGGAGAATGGCTGGGATGTGTTCAAACAACCTAGCGGACGGAGCCCCTACGCGGAGAATATCGAGAATCTGCCAGAGGGCTACTACGATACTCAAGGCCGTTCGGATGAGTACATCCGGGTGTTTATTGACGGCGAGTACGGGTTGTCGCTTGCCGGCACACCAGTCTTCAAGTACTTCCGGCCGGACTACCACATGGCTAAGGCTACCCTACGACCCATCAATAACGGCACGAGACCGGTTATTGTGGGGATGGACCTTGGTCTGACACCGGCCGCAGTAATTGGGCAGCAAGACCCACGTGGCCGGGCGCTCATTATGGCTGAGGCGATAAGCTTCGACATGGGGGTGCAGCGGTTCGTGCGGACGGTACTCAAACCCCTGCTCTACGCTAGGTTCCCCGGGGCTCCGGTCATTATCGTCGTCGACCCGGCCGGTGTGCAGAGGGCACAGACCGACGAGCGCAGTGCAGTTGACATCATCAAGGCCGAAGGGTTCAGGGTTATGCCGGCGCGGACCAACAGCATCACAGCACGCATCGCGGCAGTGGACGACTACCTCATGAGGCAGGTTGATGGTGACCCGGGCCTGCTGATCGACCCGAGCTGCAACCGGCTTAAGGCCGCGATGATGGGCGGCTACAGGTTCAAGAAGAACGGTGAGGGGCTGGAGAAGTCGGGGGACGCCGGCCGGCACAGCCACATCGGTGACGCCATTAGCTACTTCTGCCTGCACGTCGGCACGCTCGACAGTGGCACACACCTCATGCAGAAACGTGATGTGATACGGGTTGACCCCCGCGGCTGGTCGTGATACAACGAATCACTCACGGCGTCCTCCCACGCTAGACCTGCTTGACTTGCCCCATCGAGGTCCCTCCCCCTCGGTGGGGTTTTTCTTGCCGACAAGATAATAGCAGTGTATAGTGCCTCAACATTAGGTGCACGGTGTAGGACGCATGACACTACGACTGGCTAATAACGCAGCGACTACGCTTGCTTCTGGTATAAACCAGACAGCAACTACGATCACTGTTGCGGCCGGGACCGGTGCTCGATTCCCCACTCTATACCCCGGCGATTACTTCAACCTCACCATCGCTAGCCAAGATGGTCTGTTCGAGATCGTGCGTGTCACGGCCCGGTACAACGATACCCTGACAGTGGTGCGTGCGCAGGAATCGACGTCGGCGCGGAACTTCGTCACCGGTAGTTTGGTCGAGCTACGGATCACAGTAGCTAACTTAGCAACTGGTAATACCGGTGAGCGTGGGCCGCAGGGCCTAGAGGGTGCCCCGGGCTACAATGTTTACCTAGACGTCAAGGGCTACGCAGCCACAGAGCTAGCTCTGCCAGCCTCTGCTAATGTCGGAGATGGCTACGTTGTGGGGCCGGCGCACAGCAGCAGTGTTTACATCTGGGCTAATAACCAGTGGAATCAGGCGTCTGACTTCACCACACCAGAGCACGCGCCCGTTGCCAACATCATCTACGTCACCAAGGATGGGGACGATCTGCGGACCGGGCGGTCCTTGCTGACCTCCGTGTTGACCATCTCCCGTGGTCTGCAGATTGCCCGGGACTTCCGCGTGGACTACCCCACCACACCGATTCTAGTGTCGGTCTACCCGGGCGTGTACGTTGAGAATGGTGAGCTTGAGATACCGGACCAGTGCGGCGTCGTCAGTACCGGTGGTCAGTACATCTGCGAGGTTCATGCTGCAGTAGGGTATGAAGAGACGAACATGTTCCTTGTAGGGTCAGGGAGCTACGTGCAGGGGTTCGGTTTCCGCAACCTACGGGTGGATGACTTTGAGAATCCGACCAAGGGTTTTGCTGTGGCGTTCCGGCCGGGTGCCTTTATACGTCGTAGCCCCTACATCCGCGACATCAGTCAGGTGTCCAACTACTATTCCGAGACCATTGCGCCGCCTCTTGCCCCATTGGCTGATCCGCCTAACCCTGACGTGGGCAAAGGCGGGGGTGTGCTGCTGGCAGACCGGGCTGTGCTCGATAAGGACTCGATCTTCCCCTACATGTTGGCCTTCGCTGCCACACCACGCTCGCCCAATGGGCTCGGCTACGTCGCTAAGAACGGAGCTGGCATCAACGGCATCTCCTCGATTACGATCTTTCAGCGGTGCGCCTTCTACGCGCTCAACGGTGGGCAGATCACGCTCAACAACTCGGGTACGCAGTTCGGGGACATCTCGATGCGGTCCAAGGGCAGTATGCAGGTGGTAGACCCGCATACAGCTACGGCTACTATGATTGAGAACGACACCTTTGCGGCGTCTCTGCAGACCAACAAGGCAACGATTGCTGCAGCACTATGGACGCAGCTTGTATCTGAAGGTTACACATCCTCATGGCCGGATACGTTCCAAGCCCTGACTATTCGGGATGCACAGAACTGCGTACAGGCTGTATCCAACTGCTTTAAGACAGGATCGCAGGAGAACATACGCAGTTACACGGCAGGGTTCTTCGACTATCAGGGTAACTACGCATTTAATGCGGCGAATACCCAGTTATTCAACGGATTTATCAGGTCGTTTGAGATACTTAGGCTCCTAATGGACCCGTATATCACCTCAGGTACCGGCAAAACCATGCTGACAGCGCTGATTGGGGTCATTACAACTACACTAAATAGCCCGCAAAAACTCACGTTTGGTAGCCTAATCGAGAGTATTGCGCACCAATTCAACCTCGCTGGGTCGGGTGTTAACAAGAATGCGCTGCCGCTTAACTTCCGTCGCACGGGTCAGCCGCTGTCTGCTGCAGGTTCTGTGCTCGAAGAGGACGGCGGACGGGTACGGTGGTCTGGTTCTGACGAACTAAATAACGTATTCTTCCCCGGGGGGCTGCGTATCAATGGTATCACCGGCCGGCTAGAAGGCCGACCATTCACATCTGCAGTGCGTCGTTACGCTAGACGTGCAGCTAACAGTAGGGTGTCAACATGACCACTACCATCACTACTAGTGCGGCACCAGACGCCAAACCGGTAGCTATTTCGTATACAGCTACTACATCTTGGGTCACTATCGTATCCGTACCACAATATCTAATTCCATCCGGTAGCTACTTTGGCAGTGGGGATGTTACAGTTCCGGGGGTGGCAGAGTTCATTACCCCCCTGATGTGCAGCAACACAGGCTCAGTTACAGCGTCGGTTAGTGTGCGTATTGTGCGGGCCGGGGGTGCTACGTCTATCCTAGCCAATGCGCTACCTGTGCCCCCAAACGATGCGCTCGCCCTGCCTATCAACGGGCAGTTCCTCATGACGGATGATGTGATGCAGGTTAAGGCATCAGCAGGCACTACGATTGACGTGACGATGTCGTACACTGTGGGTCAAGCGGAGCAGGATGATGTCGTTTAAGACAGTTCGTGGTCGATCCCCGCTAGTAGGTCATGGGTTCCCGCAGACGTTCCCCGTAGCACTGGATGCAGTGGCGTATGAGGGAGCAGTTCTGTATACCAATGACGGTGACCTGCAGTACTCGGACGGCAGCGAGTGGATCACTATCCGTGCGCCTCTTATCGAGCGGCCTGAGGGCATCCCTGCAGTAAACGAGTTTGATGCAGCAACGCTACTCGCCAGCGACTACATCTCACTGTACCAATTGGAGCAGACCGGGGCGCAGTTCCAACTCCATACGGCCAATGACTTCACAGGTTCTGTGCTGCTCGACGTTACAGTCAACGGCAACCCAGTCAAATCGCTATCACTACTAGGCCGAGACCTTACCCCCGGCGCTACCTACTACTGGCGTGTACGGTACTTTGGGGAACTAAGTGCTGAGTCTCGTTGGTCAGCACCGCTGGCACAGACGTTCCCGGGCGAGGTGGCTAAGCCTGCGGCCATTGCGCCAACGACGGACCTAGAGGCTATTAGCCTACGTTCTACTCCGTTCCTATCCATCTACAACCGTGCGCACTATCGCAGTCAGTACCTGATTCACCCGACCAGTTCGTCTATGCCAGATGACGGCAACCTAATTAATTACACCACGGGCGTCCCGTCTACATCGTTGAATCTAACGTCTATTCCCGGCCAGCCGTTCACGGCTGGGCAGACTGTTTACTGGCAAGTTCGGTACCAAGACGCTTCATTCATATGGTCGCAATACTCGAATGTTGTGTCGCATTCGTTCCCTCCGTTCGTATCTACCCCG
Source organism: Chloridella minuta (assembly GCA_032273045.1). Classification (NCBI taxonomy): domain Eukaryota; class Xanthophyceae; order Mischococcales; family Pleurochloridaceae; genus Chloridella; species Chloridella minuta. The sequence goes on from JAUKPQ010017818.1 coordinate 26,339, forward strand.
ACAATTCTGGCACCAACTACAGCTATAGAAGCTGCTAAACTGCGGGCATCGACCTACGTTTCGGCGTTTAGCCTAGCGCATTTGCAGACAACAATCATGTGCCACCCTACCAGCAGCTCGTTCCCCAACGACGGCAATCTGTTTACCAAGACGATCAACGGTGCCACTACCGAAGCATTGCTTGCTGACACTCCCTACGCGGCAGAGCAGACCATCTACTGGAAGGTTAAGTACGGTGCGCTCAATGGGGCGACGCTGGTAGAAAGCGCCTACTCCGCGTTTGCCAGCCATACCTTTGCGCCTGTTACCGTCAAGCCAGTGCAGGTTGCACCGGTAACACTGGCCGACCAGCTGAACCTCACAGTGTCAGCCTTCTCTAGTAACTACGGACGCGGGCAATCGAGCGTTAACTTTGCTGCGTTCGAAGACGAGAACATGGTTACTTCTCGATTCACGATTACCGTCCCGGGCCTAACGACAAACAGCACAACGCTTATGGGGTACGGGCTATCGTCCGGTGATAACGTATGGTGGCGGGCACGCTACCGCGATGTGGGTGGGTTCTATGGACCATGGAGTGATCTAGTCCTTCGGATATACCCTGCACTTGTGAAGAAGCCTGTACCGGTTGTACCGACAACGGACGCTGGCCGAGCAATACTTACGGCTGACGCCTACCAGTCAGTGCGTGCAGCAACTCATACAGCCACTCAGTTCCAAGCCAGCATTACCAGCCCGTCAGCGCTTCTATCTTCGCCGGCGGTGGATGTTACGCTTGGTGCTGTCACAGCGTGGTCGCTACGGAACTCCTATAGCCCAACACAGGTCACAGGGTTTGTCCCCGGTGCTACGGTATACTGGCGTGTACGCTACAAGGACTCGTTTAACGACTGGTCAGACTGGTCTGATGTAGCATCGCAGACATTCCCGCCATATATAGCAATACCAACCCATGTGTCGCCGGCCGAAGGCGGTGCCTCTACTGAGGGGACTGTGTTTACGATTAGCGCCATGGTAAGCAACTTCAGTGTTGCATATGGTTCTGTCACTGAGTGGCAGTTCTATGATAACCCAATAGGACCTAGCCTTGGCAGCACGCCTCTTCTAGCTGCTACTACGACGACCAATACAATCACTGCACCAGCTATATCGAAGGTATGATGATGAGCACACCTTACCACGCACAAGTAACTGATGGCATTGTTACCGATGTCCGTCGCGTATCCAAAGAACATATGGAAGAATACCCAGACTGGTACCCCGGTACTTGGGTAGCAGTTGACACCATGGACAATTATCCCGGATTGGGATGGACATGGTCAGAGGAAACAGGGTTCGTAGCGCCTACTTTTGAGGTAGAAGAATGACTGTAGCCACCGGTGGAACAAGAACTCTAGCATTAGACGCTGGGGTACTTTGGTATGTACACACATTCTCCGCTGATGGGGCTTTTGTTGTTACTACCGGCGGCGCTGACGTTGAGTACTTCCTTGTAGCTGGCGGTGGTTCTGGCGGTAGAGGACCAAGTGCCGCAGGTGGCGGAGGTGGCGGCGGTGGTGTTCTAACAAACATCGGGTCTCCGATTACGCTAGCTGCAGGTACTTATCCTGTCGTTCTGGGTCTTGGTGGCGCAGCTACTATTGCAAACGGGTCAAACCAAAGCGGTAACAACGGTACAAACTCTACCTTCAATGGTCTTGCTGCAATAGGCGGCGGGGGTGGAGGTGGGGCAACTAACGGTAAGAACGGTGGCTCTGGCGGCGGTGCATCTAACAACTTTACTACTCCCGGAACTGGGGTTTCGGGACAAGGTTTTGCCGGCGGCGGCATTACTAATGGTGTTGTTTCCGGCGGCGGCGGCGGTTCAAAAGTTGCTGGTAGTACCGGCGTGGGCGGCGACGGTAAAGCATACATGTTTAACGGGTCAAATATAGAATACGGCGGCGGCGGCGGCGGTTCTGAAGGCCCAGCCGGACGCGGCGGGGGAACAGTCGGTGCCTACCAAAATGCTAGTTCAGCACCCGGAACTGACGGGCTTGGCGGCGGCTCTGGCGGCATAAGACTCGCCGGTAGTACCTACATTACTGGTAAAGGCGGTAATGGAGTCGTAATGATCCGCTATCCAGCGCCTTACAGTCTTACTACTAATAACACTTTTGACGCTGTAGAAGGTAGTCAGGTGTATCGTTACCATGTGTTTGCAGATAGCGGTACGTTTACTGCAGCCGGCACGATCAATAACCTAGAGTATATAATGGTAGCTGGCGGTGGTTCCGGTGGTCTCTCAGAGAACTCCGCCGGCGGCGGCGGCGGTGCCGGAGGCTTGCTAACTAATATTGGAACACCAGTTACACTAGCGCAAGGTACGTACCCTATTGTTGTAGGCGGCGGCGCTGCAGGTCAGGCATACAATGCTACGTACTACCGCGAAGGTAATAACGGATCGAGTACTACCTTTAACGGTCTTACCGCTATAGGCGGCGGTGGTGGCGGCGGCTATCGTTACGTAAGCCTAGGTATTGGTAACAAAAATGGTCGATCCGGCGGTTCTGGCGGCGGTGGTTCTGTTGGTGGCGGAACCAGCGGTGCTGGTGTGGGTGGCGCTGGCACGTCTGGTCAAGGTTTCGCTGGCGGCGATGGTGTATTTGCTAGCACTACTAGATCAGGTGGCGGCGGCGGTGCAAGTCAGGTAGGTAACAGTGGCGGTACTACCTACGCTGGAAACGGCGGCAATGGTAGGACGCTTACGTTTTTGCCAGCGCCAATAACACTTGCCGGCGGCGGCGGTGGCCTTAACGCTACTGGAGGTGCTGGTGGCGGCAGCGCTGGTAATAGTACTGCTACCACTTCTGCGGGAGTCGATGGTACCGGGGGTGGCACTGGCGGTTCTACGGGTGTTTATTCTACCGGCAAAGGCGGCGATGGTATCGTGTTGCTCCGCTACCCCCTGTTCTCAGGTAACATGTACTGGCGAGCACGCCATAAGGATGCCGATGGAAAGTACAGCGACTGGTCTACCCTGCGCACCTCTGTCTATAGCACGGTGTGATAATGGACCTACGTGAACTCACAAGGGAACTGCACCATGCAGCGGAGGCGCATCCCTTCGGGACACGTATGTCGCAGGGGGACATAACTCGGCAGGAATGGGCGGACTGGTTGGCATCACTTCGGTGTATACACATGAGGCTTGATACCCACCTACCGCCCTTCCTTGATCGCCGGGGCCAGATACTCCTAGACCTCGGTATGCTGCTGCCTGTAAACGGAACGCCGGCAAAAGCAGCTAATGATCTATCGTGGGTGTCCGATAGCGTGAGCAGCGTCATCGGAACTGCATATATTTTCGGCGGTGCGCATCTACGTGGCGGTGCTGTTATGCGCAAGCGACTGGAGCCGCTTGGGTTTCCATGCAACCACCTACGGTATGACCAAGCTAAAGAGGCAAATGATTATATCGTTTCGCTACGTGATATATCATGTGCTGCCGATGGTGCTACTAAAGCCTTTAACATGATAATTCGTATCATGGACGAAATTGCAAACCGTTGACGTAATGCCGCATACTAGTGTATGGTAGCTACAAAGTAGGAGAACCCATGGCCGGGCTGACATTACTACGTGTTGTAGGAAACGATGAACTTGTACGCGCTGAGCGCGAACAGGCAGAGCGTGATCTTGCCGCACGCCAGTCTAGCCCAATCCTTATGGGCATCACTGCGTACCTACGCGAATGCTGGGATGCAGCACGTATAGCACGTGATCCGATTACAGATGTCATGCTTACCGCTATGCGCCAGCGTAATGGTGAGTACGAAGCAGACAAGATGCAGGCCATCAAAAGCCAAGGTGGGTCTGAAGTCTATATGATGCTGACTGAGGTGAAGTGCCGTGCGGCCGAGAGCTGGCTGCGCGACATCCTATTGGACAACGGTTCTCCTCCGTGGGACTTGCAAGCTACTCCGATTCCAGACCTGTCTCCCAAAGAGTCTGAGGAACTGCAGCTTGCTTTTGCCGACCGCGTCATGGAGATCGTCCAGATGGGCGGGCAGGCTCCTAACAAAGCGCAACTCCTTGAGATGAAAGAGGTTGTGTCGCAGGAGTTCCGGTTCAAGATTCTGCAGGCGGCACAGAACCGCGTTGATAGAATGCGGGTTCGGATTGACGATCAGTTCACCCAAGGTGGGTGGGGGGATGCGTTCAACGAGTTCATCACCGACCTCGTCACTTTCCCAGCCGCATTTGTAAAGGGACCGATTGTTCGCCGGCAACGCTACCTCAAGTGGGAGGGCACTACCCTTCAGGCTGGAGAGCGTATCGCCCCCGAGTACGAACGGGTTAGCCCATTCAATATCTACCCAGAGCCGGGCATCACTCGCATCAATGACGGCTACATCTTCGAGCATCAAGAGATGACTCGGATGCAGCTGTCTGATCTTATTGGCGTCCCCGGATACGACGACGCCGCTATCCGCAAGGTGCTAGAGACCGGCAATACCCAATCGTGGGTACGTGAATGGCAGCGCACCTCTAGGGAACAAGAAGAGCGCAAGTACCACACGGAACTACGTCCGACTGAAATCTACGATACCCTAGAGTTTTGGGGCAAGATCAGTGGCCGTATGCTCCGCGAGTGGGGCATGGATGAAACTGAAGTTCCAGATGAGGACCGTGAATACGACTCCAATATCTGGGCCGTAGGCAACTACATCATCAAGGCTGTTCTGAACTACGACCCGTTGGGCGAGAAGCCCTACGCCAAGACCAGCTTCATCAAGCAGCCGGGTGCATTCTGGGGTAAGGGTATCCCGGAGATCATCGAGGACTTGCAGAACATCTGCAACGCTGCTGCACGGGCCCTAGTCAACAACATGGCTATCGCTTCGGGTCCGCAGGTTGAGGTCAACCTTGAGCGTCTGCCGCCAAACGAAGACATTACGCAGTTGCAGCCGTGGAAAATCTGGCAGGTACTGAATGATCCGCTAGGATCGTCGGCTCCGGCCGTCCGGTTCAACCAGCCGAATGATAATGCCAACACCCTGATGGGTGTGTACGACCGGTTCTCGCGGCTTGCTGATGACCATAGTGGCATCCCGTCCTACATCTACGGCGACACCAATGTGCAGGGTGCAGGGCGTACTGCGTCCGGTCTGTCCATGTTGATGGGCTCGGCCGGCAAAGGCATTCGCCAAGTCGTGATGCACATCGACAATGACATCATCAAGACCATCGTGCAGCGGCAGTTTGTCTACAACATGCGCTACGATCCCGATGAGTCGATCAAGGGTGACGCACAGATTGTGGCACGTGGGGCGGTTAACCTTGCTGTTAAGGAAACAGTCAACGTCCGTCGCGTCGAGTTTCTTAACGCAACTGCTAACCAGTTTGATATCGAGATCATCGGCAAGACTGGCCGGGCGGCGCTACTGCGCGAGGTTGCTAAGGGTCTTCAGATGCCTGTGGAGGATATTATCCCCTCCCGTGAGAAGCTCGAGTCGATGAATCGTATGGCTGCAGCGGCTCCGTCAATGCCCGCTCCGGGCGGCGGACAGCCAGCCCCACAGAATACAGACCTAGCCGGCGCACCAGCTGGCGGTATGAATCTAGTTAACGGGGGTCAGCCGTGAAGCAGGTTACCCCGGAATTAATCCACGCTCTGGCAAACAGCGTTCGTCAACACCCAGTCATCGTAAGGTGGTTGGGCGAGTGGCGTATGTCTGAGCTCGAAAGGCTACCAAGCGTAGGACCCCAGACTGTTACACTTGCACAGGGGCGGTGTCAGGTTCTGGGGGAGCTTTACAAGCTCATGAGTGAGTCCCCTGACTTAGCAGCAGAGCCCCGCAAAGGCAGCTGATCCCCACGCACACCGAAGAGGAGCGTAAATGGCTATTCCTGAGCAAATCCGCAAACAGTCTGAGGCTGTTTCGAAGTTGTATGAAGACCTGAACCCCGATTCAACTGCCCCGGCAGATGAAGGGAATACGGCTAATACAGATTCGACTGCCGACAGTGCTAACGTGATTGCTACGACTTCAGCACCTACAGAGCAAAGGCTAGCTGGAACCGCGCAAGAAGACCTGACATACGAACAGCGGTGGCGCTCTCTACAAGGAATGTACAATTCCGAAACCACCCGCCTAAAGGCAGAGAACAACCAGTTGGGGCAGCGCGTTGGGCAACTTGAACAGTTGCTCACATCACTATCCACGCCTCAGCAGCAGCCAGCTGCACAGACCCACGTGGATAAGTTAATCACTGATAAGGACGTTGAGGACTACGGCGACTCTATTGATGTTATGCGGCGAGCGGCTCGTGAAGAGGTTGCTGCAGCAAACCAACAGGTTGCTGACCTCAGAGACATGGTCATGCAGTTGCAGGCCAATGTTGTCCCGAAGGTAGATGGCGTGATGCAGCGTCAGGCACTCAACGCGGAGCAAGTGTTCTGGACAGAGTTGTCTAGTTATGTACCTGATTGGCGCGAGATTAACGCCAACCAAGGATTCCATGACTGGCTACTTGAGGTAGACCCGCTTTCCGGTTTGAACCGGCAAACGTACCTCGATACTGCACAGAACCAACTCAATGCCCAGCGTGTCGCAGGATTCTTTAAAACGTGGCAGTCGCTGAATAGCGGCCCTATTGCTCAGTCACCTCGGAGCGTCGCCGCTTCACAACTTGAAAAACAAATCGCCCCCGGGCGAGGTAGGTCAGCTAGTGCTGTTGTTAATAACAACGATACTAAATCCTACACCAGAACGGATGTCGCCAAGTTCTTTGACGATGTACGTAAAGGTATGTATAATGGTCGTGAGCAGGAGCGTGACCGGATCGAGCGCGATATCTTTGCGTCACAACGCGAAGGTCGTATAACCTAAACGGCTAAGTGAAAGGACACCACATGGCCTATCCTACCTCCGGCGGTTCGCCAAACTACGCGGGTACGTTTATCCCCGAAATCTGGAGCGGCAAGCTCATTCAGAACTTCTACGATACCACTGTGCTTGCCTCAATTTCTAACACCGACTACGAGGGCGAAATCCGTCGTATGGGCGATACGGTCAACATCCGTACCCAACCCAACATCACGATCCGTGACTACGTCAAGGGCCAGTCCCTGAGCGTGGAACAGCCGGAAGCCCCCAAGCTGCAGCTGCTCATCGACAAGGGCGACTACTTCGCTTGCGTTGAGGACGACATTGATCGCATCCAGTCTGACGTAAAGCAGATGGACATGTGGTCGAAGGACGCTTCGGAGCAGATGAAGATCAAGATCGACCAGCGCGTGCTGACCGATCTGCTGCCGGGCATCGCCTCGACGAACAAGGGCGCTAACGCTGGTGAACAGTCTGCGGCCTTCAACCTCGGCACCACTGGTTCGCCTCTGACCGTGACCAAAGACGGTGCATCGACCACCACTCCTGTCATCGACCTGATCGTCGATATGGGCACCGTGTTGGACGAAGCAAACGTTCCTGAGTCCGACCGCTTCCTCGTGATCCCGGCCCGTATGGCTGGCCTCATCAAGAAGTCCGACCTCAAGGACGCATCGCTGACCGGCGACAGCATGACGCCGCTCCGTAATGGCCGTCTTGGCATGATCGACCGCTTTACCCTGTACGTGTCGCACAACTTGAACGTCTCGTCGGGTAAGACCTCGTTGATCGCCGGCCACAAGATGGGCTTCACCTTCGCATCGCAGATGACGGAGATGGAGTCGCTTCGCGCTGAGTCGACTTTCGGCAACATCGTTCGCGGCCTGCAAGTGTATGGCTATAAGGTCGTCAAACCACAGGCGCTGGCGCAAGCCGTCGTCCAGTTCTCGTAAGGAGGTATGACCCATGGCTACGTATACCGATACTATCGGCTTTAATAAGGGTACTGCTGCTGCATACCCCGACAAAGGCCGCTACTCGCTGACCAAGCTCGAAGTTCAGGTCAGCCTTCCCGCCATCTCTGCAGCTCGTACTGCAGCCGGTGCCACTGCTTTGGCTTCGGGTGATGTGCTGGAAGTGTTGCGCATCCCGGCAAAGACGCAAGTCCTTGCCGCTGGTGTTGACGTCATCACGGCCGCTGGCGCTACTTTGACCATCGACTTGGGTGACGGCTCGGACATCGACGGCTTCCTTGACGGCGTCAACGCCAACACTGCAGCCGGCTACTCGTGCACTACTGTGACTGTCGTTGAGGGCACGCCCAACACGCTGTCTCCGTCGATGCCGTTTGGTAAGTACTACAGTTCGGCCGATACCATCGACGTTGTTTTCAACAACGCACCCGGTGTTCTTGGCGTCATGAACGTGTGGGCAATCCTTGCTGACTGCTCGTAATACTAACTGAGGGGGCATAACTGCCCCCTCTACCTTATGGAGGTGCTGCTGTGGCTACTAACCTTACTGCCCTAAAGATCAAGGACACCTTCTCGCAGCTCTTGCACATCGACGCAGGACCAGAAGCTACGCCTAAATCTGTCTACAGTGCTACAGGCACTGCTACAGCGCTGAAGGTCGGCACAGCAAACATCGAAGTCGATAACATCCGTATCGACGGCAACACCATTTCGGCTACCAATACGAACGGGGATTTGATTATTGCCCCCAACGGCACCGGCGCTGTCATCGTCTCCAAGGCAACGATCTCTAGCGGTACAATCACAGGAATCACTGATCTACTTGTCGCTGATGGCGGCACCGGCGTATCCACGCTGACAGGAATTGTTAAGGGTAATGGCACTGCTGCCTTCAGTGCGGCCACTGCAGGAACAGACTACCTAGCCCCTGCTGCAATCGGCACTACTGTGCAAGCATACGATGCAGGACTTCAGTCCATCGCTGGTCTTACTACCAGTAGCAACCAGATGATCTACACGACCGCGTCTAACACTTACGCAACTACTAGCCTCACAACATTTGCACGTAGCTTACTTGATGACGCAGATGCTGCAGCTGCTCGCACGACTATCGGGATGGGCACTATCGCCTCGCAGGACGCAAGCAGCGTAACCATCACCGGCGGTTCAGTGCTAGCCACAACGGCCCTTGGGTTCAACACCGGAGGCGGCGGTACAGTCACCCAAGCTACAGACAAGACTACAGGTGTGACGCTCAACAAGCCTACCGGCCGTATCACCATGGCAGCAGGTAACTTGCCTAACGGCAACGCAGTTAGCTTCACGCTTACCAATAGCTCAATCGGTGCAAACGATGTTGTCGTAGCTTCGATCCTGTCCGGCGCATCAGCAGATACTTACAACCTAGACGTAACTGCTACTGCAGTAGGGTCATGCCGTTTCCAGCTCCACAACCTAACAACCGGTGCGATTAACGAGCAGCCAGTCATACAGTTTGTTGTCGTCAAAGGGGTGATCGCATAATGGCTAAGACACCAGCATGGCAGCGCAAAGAGGGTAAGTCTGAGAGCGGTGGCCTTAACGCTAAAGGACGTGCATCCTACAACAAAGCCAACCCGGGTAAGCCGGGTCTCAAGGCACCACAGCCTGAGGGTGGCCCACGTCGTGATAGCTTCTGTGCCCGCATGGAGGGTATGAAGAAGAAGCTCACCAGTGCGAAAACAGCCAACGATCCGAATAGCCGAATCAACAAGTCTCTACGTGCGTGGAACTGCTGACATGGCCAAGGCACCATGGGAGAAGCCCAACCCAAAGGGCAAGTCTACACCGCTGACTCCAGCGCAGAAGGTTAAGGCTAAGGCTGCGGCAGCAAAGGCGGGGCGGAAATACCCCAACCTTGTTGATAACATGAACGCTGCACGGAGGAAGTAATGGCAACGAAGGCGCAGACAGCTAAGGTTGGCAAGGTCATGCACGAGTACAAGACAGGCACTCTGCATGGTGGAGTGGACCCCAAGGGTCCAAAGAAGGCACCTGTCGTGAAGAACCGGAAACAGGCTATCGCTATCGCGCTCAGCGAAGCGGGCATTGCTAGGAAAGGGAAGTCCAAATGAAGAAACCTATGATGGCACCGAAGTTCAAGCCTTGCGCTGATTGCCCTAACCCCAAGAAGTGCTCTGCGATGGGCAAGTGCATGAAGGGTGGGAAGAAGTAATGCGTTACCTTCGCAATAAGCTCGACGGCTTCATCTACGAGTGGCACCCCATCCTCGCCAACAACGCGCTCTGTGAAGAGGTGACTGAGGAAGAAGCGTACCCTGAGCGGTTCATTAACTCGTCCGTTGAGAAGGCACGTAAACGTCCTAAGAAACTTGATTTATCAAGTGATGACATTGCGGAGCCACCTGTGTATACTTCGCCTGAATTGGCGGCGGACGCATCGAGGAACTTACCTGAATGACACCAGCGCAGGTCATAACCGAAGTACGGCGGCTCATCCAAGATGAGTACGTACCATATCGCTCTAGCGATACGGTCCTGCTCGGTTATGTCAATCAGGCACTGAAGCGGATGGCAATCCTTCGTCCAGACTTGTTCTCTTCAGTGTCTGATGTTGAAACCACGCAAGACTCAGCACTGCAAACTCTGCCCGACGATGCTATACGGCTCCTAGATATCTTCCAAGTAAGCGGCGGTAATACCATTACCGAAGTGGACCGGGAGACTATGAGCCGTATGCACTCTGGGTGGATGAGTGAGGCATCTGGGCAACCAGTGAACTACATGCGCCACGTCAAGAACTCCGTACAGTTCTTCCTATATCCACGCCCTACTTCAGGCGTGGTTATCGTAGCTGAGTACGCTCGCTCCCCCGAAGACTACGCGCTTACCGATGAGATCATGCAGCCGCCGGCAGCATACTTCCCAGCAGTAATTGATGCCGTCATGTTCCTAGCGCAGTCAATCGACGATGAGCACGTAAACTCCGGTCGTGCCAAACTGTTCTACGACTCCATGCTAAATCAGCTAGACTTGTCGCTGAAGGTTCGTGTTGTTACTGACACCAAGGCCGCTGGCCTAGATGCAAAGCAGGTGATCTGATATGGCAACTCGTGCGTTCTCCACACTGATAGACAAGGTTAGCGCGTACACGCCCGGGTGCCCACGTCCTGTGCTTACAACGCATATCCGTGAAGCTGCTATCCGCCTGTGCGAACGCACGCTTATGTGGAGAATGGCGCAGTCTCAGTTCAACCTGTCTGTTGGGGTCCACGAGTACGACTACATCAAGCCTGCTGATAGCGAAGTGCACATCCTATTTGCTGCGCACCTGAATGGCTTCCCCCTATCTATCCTGTCTCTTGAGCAGGCCATAGAGCGCTATCCACTCTGGGCTGATATGTTTGGCGGGCAAGACCCTGATGTTCTGTGGAGTATAACTCCTGAGGGTACGATCAACACCGATGAGTACAACCAGAACGAGTTCAACGAATCGTATCCTATAGTAGCTCCGCCTGAGATTATTGACGCAGCCTCACAGCCGCAGTCGATTACACAGATCAGCCCTGACAAGTTCATTGTCCTTCCGCTGCCTGACGATGCCAACACCTATACTGTACGTATGTTTTACGCATTGAAGCCGTCCCGTACCGCAACCGGTATGGACGAAGTCGTATTCAACGAGCTGGAAGAAGCTATCTTCCACAGTGCTCTGCAGCAGCTACTCGTAATGCCAAATGTAACATGGTCGGACCGGGAAGCCGCAGCCTATCATGCGAAGCAGGCACTGCTTGTGACAACTGAGCGTAGAGCTCGCGCTAATCTAGGTAATGGCCGCTCAACGCTTGTTGCTCGTGCGCCGAAATTTGCATGATGGAGGTGCAGGATGCTTGATACTACTTCACTAGCTCAGATGTCAGAGATGGCGGATATGTTTATCCGGTGGGTAGTTGCGCCTATGATTGCAGCTGTATGGTTCATCTACAGAGAACAGCAGAATCACCGCACAGACATCGCAGTACTTAAAGCTGAAACCACAGCTAACAAGATCGCACACGACCGCGAGTTTAAGGCAATGGGTGACAACTTCAAAGCAGTGATGTCCAAGCTGGACAGCATTGAGGAGGCACTCCGCAAATGACCCGTCACGCTAACCCGCAATCGAGGTACTAATCATGGCATCTTTTATTGGTGACCGCGTATACGATAATGGCCTTACGACTCTGGACACAGAAGCCAATCGTATCGACATCTGCTCGGCACTACCGACCACTTACGCAGCAGCTACATCAACCTACTCTCTGGGTAGCGCGAGCGGCGCTAACTTCCCGGGCATTGGGTCGCCGGCAGCAGGTTCGCCGGATGGTCGGCAGGTAACAGTGAGCGCTGTCACTAACGGCAGCGTGTCAGCTACTGGCACAGCTACGCACTACGCCATTGTGGATACGGCCAACAGCCGTCTGCTTGCGGCCGGTGCACTGTCTGCTTCGCAGGCCGTTACCAATGGCAACAGCTTCACACTGACCTCAGCTGTGATTCGCTTCCCAGCTCCAGCGTAAGGATAGCCAATGAGACTCGCTAACCGGGCCAAGATGAGCACAGCGACCACGGGTACGGGGACGATTACGCTTGGCTCGGCGTCGTCCGGGTTTCAGTCTTTCGCTGCGGCGGGTCTACTCAATGGTGAAACAGTTCGCTACACGATTGAAGATGGTACAGATTGGGAAATTGGTACGGGTGTATATACGTCATCAGGCACGACCCTATCGCGCACTCTCACATCGTCCAGCACTGGGTCGCTGCTGTCGCTAACAGGCTCCGCAACTGTCTTCGTTACGTTCAGTGCCGAAGATGTGCAGGAGGAGTTTTGGGCGCAGCAAGACGGAGCATTTTTCCTTACTCCAGCAACTGCCGCGCAACAGAGACTCTTTAATACGAGCGCCACCGGGGCACTGGCTCTACCTATCGGGACGTATCGGTATGAATGTATGTTTTATCTTGTTGGTATGTCCTCGACGAGTGGTAACGCTGCTTTCAACATTCTTGGTGCGGGAACAGCTACTATACCAACTGCTTTAAGCATTGCTAATGGCGTCGATGGTGCAATTTTCACTGGCGCTGCGGCAGGAGGTTCCTTCTGGACAGGCACTGGTTCTGGCGCAGCCATCGTAACAGCCGCACTTGCTACCACACTAGCAGTTCGTATTGCGGGTGCTTTCCGTGTATCTGTTGCTGGTACAATCATACCTTCAATTACGCTAGCTACTTCATCTACTACAACTCTACAGCCAAACTCGTATTTTATGGCTAGACGTATCAGCCCCAGTGCAACAGCTACCACCTATGGCCCGTGGAGTTAATGATGGATCAGATAGTCAAAGCACGGGTTGAAAATGGTGTGGTGGTCGAGGCGTTTCTAATCAGCGACATCCCATTTCCCAATGCCATATACCGCGCCGACCTAGCCGACTGGATCACAGCCCCGACTGAGGTTGGTGTTGGTTGGCTATACAACGGTGAGATATTCACACCTCCGATGGAGTGATCTAAATGATTGGCGCATTCCCTATAGCCGCTACGCCCCTAGCGGATGATAGGGGACCAAATGCGGCCCTAACTACAGTCACGATAATCCTAACAGCAGGTACGTCTTGGACGGTTCCTGCCAACTGGAACAACTCCAACAACAGCATTGAGGTCATCGGCGGGGGCGGCGGCGGTGCTGCTAACAAGCCAACGTCTGGTACTAGGTACGCTACAGGCGGCGGGGGCGGCGGATACGCAAAGGTCACCAACCAAACTCTGTCTGGTACTGTTACCTACCAGATAGGTGCAGGTGGCGCAGCCGTTACACGATCCACTGTTGGTATGACCAACGGGAACGCCGGCACAGCTACATTCTTTGGCGCTGCCACTCAGGTGGCATCTATAGTCGCAGCAAACGGCGGCGGCGGCGGTGTTGCCGCAACATCAGGAACTGCAGCAGGCGGCACTGGTGCATCTACAACGGGCGCGATTGGTAGCACAACATACGCCGGCGGTAGCGGCGGCGCTCAGACTGTATCTAGTGCAGTTATCGCATTCTCAAGCGGCGGGGGCGGGGCCGGCGGACCTAGCGGAGCCGGGAACAACGGTGTTAGTGGCAGTACTGACGGTGCGACAAATGGCGGTTCTGGTGGTGCAGGTTCTGGCGGCGCTGGTGGCACTGGACAACTAACTGCATCTGCACTTGGTATTGGCCGTAATGGGTTTGATATATCAGGACCCAACGGAGTAGGTAGCGGCGGCGGAGGCGGTGGCTACAGAACAGCTGATGCTGCTGGTACTTATATAGGCTACTCTGGTGGCCTATATGGCGCTGGCGGCGGTGGCATAACAAACCAAACTGGTACTTCAATCACCTCTGGCGCGGGCGCTCAGGGTGTAATTGTTATTACCTATACCCCAGCAGGTACAGCTCTAACCGCATCTAATATTACATCTGGCGTACCCGTAGTTAGTACCCCGACTGTAGGAATTATATACGGTACTGTTGATATTACTGCTGGCATACCAGTAGTAGCTACCTCAACCATAGCGCAGACTCATGTACTATCTACTATAGTCACTACAGCCGGTACTATAACTGTAGGCACAATCAGTCTAGGTCATCTACTAACCCCAGTAGATATAGTATCAACGCCTATTGTAGGCGCGAGTTCTATACAACAAATCCATGTACTTACTAGCGTAGGTATAGAAGCTACCATGGTAGTCGGCTCTTCGACTATGGTGGTTATAAGAAACATGGTTCCTGCCGACATAGTCGCCGGGGCTACAGTCGTAGCCACTCCAAGCATAGCCCAGACCCACAAGTTCACTTCCACCAATATAGTGAACGGGCGCATAGTCGTACCTGTACCAGTTCTACGAGGAAACCACGTACTAGCCTCTGTGGGTATGCAAGCACGTCTTGTGTTCATGCCGCCCGGGCCGCGGCTGCGTAACCTATGGGCTACAAACGCAACGAATATTGTAGTCGGCAACGCGGTGCTTACAGCAGCTACGGCAGGTATATATACAGCTTCTATCGGCAGTATAGTCTCAATGGAGTTTTCTGACCAGCCAAAGCCGGTGCAAGACTGGATGACTAATGTTTATATTGTTGGCGGTTCCAATCAAGTTGTGGTACAGATAGACGCGACTACTGTGGAAACCTACGGTGGACCTAACATAACGGACGCAGACAGCGCTAACTCTACAACCGGTGCCTATGTAGGCCAAACTCACGCGGAGTAGGATATGTTCTACATTAAGCAGAATGACACTGCACCCTCTATCCAAGCGACTCTAAAGGATGCGGATGGTATAGCAGTATCCCTAGCTGGGGCTACGGTTTCTTTCAAGATGCGCAAGCAGGGGTCAGCTACTGCCAAGGTTAACGCGGCTGCTACCATTGTGAACTCAGCAGGAGGTATCGTGAAGTACAACTGGATTGCTGCCGATACTAATACGGTTGGTACATACCAAGCTGAGTTCCAAGTCACATACGCTAACGCAACCGTAGAGACGTTCCCAAATGCTACGTACCTAAAGGTCAAGGTCGTTGACGACATTGCCTAATCGACAAGGAGGTGACGCATGAAAGAGAAAATCCTTTGGCTTGTATTTGCCGCCGCTTTGATCGGCATACTCGTACAATCCGGCGATGGGTTCTACCGCTACCCGTGCCAAGACCCGAAGAACTGGGGAGACCCAGACTGCAAGCCACCGTTTTGCACAGCCCGTAAAGACTGCCCCGATGACTTGGTAGGAGATGGAGATGCCTAAGGAAGACGCCGGTCTCATGGAGGCCAAGTTACGTTACTTTATCGGGGTGGCACTAACTGTCATCCTCGGTGGAACCATTTTCGTTATCTTGTATAGCCTCGTATTCGTGTCCCAACCCATGGGTGCATCCTCGGAGAACGACCGCAAGTTCTTTGAACTCTTGACGCCTATCGCATCTTTCATTGTGGGTGCGCTGGGTGGCGTTCTCGCAGCCACCAACAGCAGAACACAGCAACCGGAAGAGGAGAAGTCAGAATGATTGGTAAGCTCATTGGTGCTCTTGTAGGGCGCAAGCTTAAAGAAAAAGCCGTCAATGCCGTGCTGGATAAGGTCGATCTGCCCGACCCAGTGGAAAACGCCATCAAGGTTGCAGTCACGGGCAACGTAGGCGACCTCCTCGGCGCTGTGGTCAAAGGCGTGGAGAAGAAGAAATGACCCTGACCAGAAACCATATCATCAACATCCTACACGGCAATGCTGACGCCGCTGCGTGGGCAGATGCGGCCTTGGAAGTCTTGGACAAGTACGAGATCATAACGGCTAACCGGATTGCCGGCTTCTTTGCGCAGTGTGGACATGAGTCCATGAACTTCACAGTTCTTACTGAGAACTTGAACTACCGCGCTGAAACTTTAGAAAAGCTTTTCTCAAAGTACTTCTCTAAGGCCGGGCGCAACGCTGCTGACTACGCGAAGCAGCCCGAGAAGATCGCCAACGTGATCTATGCCAACCGTATGGGCAATGGTGATACTGCATCTGGGGAGGGCCATCTGTTCCGTGGACGTGGCGTCATCCAATTGACGGGCAAGGACAATTACAGTGCCTTTGCGTCGTCTATCAAGATGAGTCTTTCAGATGTCATTGACTACGTCCAAACCAAGAAGGGCGCACTTGAGTCCGCTTGCTGGTACTGGAACAGCCGCAACATAAATGCGGCCTGTGATTACGATGACATCGTCAAGATGACCAAGTTGGTCAACGGCGGGACCATCGGCCTCGAAGACCGCCGCAAGCACTATGAGCAAGCGTTGGCTGTCCTTGGTGGGGCTATCCCTGCACCTATCACAAATGCTGCCGCCATCCCCGGTGTCCTGAAGAAGGGCTCTACAGGTGAGGCAGTCAAGCGGATGCAGGCTGAGTTGGGTCTTGAGGACGATGGCGTATTCGGCCCGGGCACTGAAACTGCTGTGAAGAAGTGGCAAGCTGCCAACGGCTTAGCCGCTGACGGGATCGTCGGACCAAAAACACTGGCAAAATTGCTGGGGTAATGTATAGTACGTGATATAAGATCACGGATGTAGAGGGCTACAGGTAGTGACCACGACCAAGATCGCAGACTTCAAAGGTACGTTGCCACGTATGTCACCGGAGTTACTTCCGGGTACCGCCGCACAAGTTGCGAGCGACATAAAGCTGTACTCTGGCGATTTGATCCCTATTCCTGTGCCTAACGTGGCTGCTGCGGCTGGTAGGACGGGGGTTATCCAAACGCTCTACGGGCTCCGTGATCCGGACACCAGCGAACTCAAATGGCTCACATGGGCAAACGAAGTAGACATTGTCACTCCCGCTGCTGACGAACTGGATGAGCACCGCTTCTACTACACCGGTGACGGTGTACCAAAAGTCAGTACATACGCACTAGCTACAGCCGTTGTGGGTGCGTACCCCTCCGCCGGCGGATACTACGAGCTTGGATTGCCGCTGCCTACGCTCACGCCCACGGCTACACCGACTACGTTCACAAGCGGGGTGTCGGCCACGTTCGCCCGTGATAGCGGCGGCAACGTCACACTGGTTACAGGTTCTGCCCATAACCTAAAGGATGGAGCGCTAGCTACTATCTCGGGGTTTTCCTACCGCACAGCAACCTATGCGCGTGCGCTTACCACCATCACAGTAACGCTGGTCAACCACGGTTACGTAACCGGCACACGTATCTACCTAGAGATCACGTCTGGTACTGCGACCACAAATTCGTACACAGTTACCGTAACTGGAGCTGATACGTTCACATTGATCGACTCTGTATCGGGCACAACCTCAGGGGATTGCCGGGTTGATATCCGAGACCTTAACATCACCACTGAAGTAACTGTCATCAACCCGACGACGATTACCTACTACTCTCCGGGCGCTCAGGTAGCGACCACGGTAAATACTACAGGTAAGATCGACCTTGGCGGGCTCGTGCAATCCCGTAACTATCTCTACACGTGGTACACACCGTGGAATGAGGAGTCGATTGGTTCGGAACCATCGACGGCTAGGTTCATCAAAGAAGGTCAGATCGTTACGGTATCGAATCTACCCACGGCACCACCGTCAGGTAGCAACTTCATTCGTGGTATACGGCTATATCGTACACTGTCAGGCAGCGCCACTACGGGCGACGCTGATTATTTTCGCCTTGCAACTTTGTGGTTCCCACAAGCTATTGCATCAGTAGCGCGTTCGGCCGGCGGTGTTGTTACCCTAACCTTTACGGAGCAGCACCACTACATCGAGGATGATCGACTTAAGTTAGCCGGATGCAGTGACGCGACGTTTGACATCACAGACGCAGTCATCACTGAAGTCCCTGACAAGTTTACAGTTATGTATGCACAGGCCGGCAGCACTGTTACTACCACCGTGGCGACAGGTACTGTCTACTATGATATCGCAGAAAATCCGCCGGCAGATGCAGCTCGCTACTGGGGTAGTTCGTCATACGACTTCACCGACGACTTCAACTACCGCAGCATTTTGAATGCACTAGGCTCGAACGAGTACGACCCGCCCCCTGTTGATCTCGCAGGACTGATTGTCTTGCAGAACAACATCATGGTGGGGTTTGTAGGTAACGACATCTACTTCAGCGAACCGGGCAAGTTCCATGCGTGGCCTGAGAAGTACAAGATTTCACTAGAGTACAGTATCATCGGACTAGCTTCGCTGGGTAGTGACCTGCTCGTCATGACTGAGGGCTACCCCTACGTCATCTCAGGCTCTGATCCATCAGTGCTATCAACCAGCCGCTACTCCACTAACTACCCATGCCTTAGCAAGCGTAGCATCGTGCAGACGGATGTGGGCGTTATCTACGCTACGCATGAAGGACTAGCGCTGGCATCCTCCACCGGTGGGGTGCAGATTATAACTGTCACTGCTCACAGCCCCGATACATGGAAAGCAACACTAGACCCTAACAGCATCGTGGCTGTGTTCTACGATAGTATGTACTTTGCGTCACACACTACAGGTGCGTTCTTCTATCGCAGATCGCAGGATCAGCAGTCGCCGGGGGATATCATTGACCATGATGTAACCTTCTCCGCTACATGGTTTGATCCGCTTGAGGGGTATCTTTACTACGTTACTGGTCTATCCGGCGACATTGTACGTTGGGATGATCCATCACAACCAAATGCCAACTACTCGTGGAAATCCAAGGTGTTCGTTACGCAGACCCCCTTTAACATGGGAGCTGCCCGGGTTGTTGCTGACTACGACGATACAGGTATCTCACCTATCTGGGGTGTGTACGACACGACATGGAGTAGCGCTGACGTTACATGGGACGTAGTCGAGCCTATCACATTTAGGCTATATGCAAACAAAGAATTACGGTTTACAACTACGCGTAGCAATAGCGACGTGTTTCGCCTACCAGCCGGCTATAAAACAGACACCTACGAAGTCGAACTTGTCGGTACTGTACGCGTCCGTTCTGTCCATCTGGGGGAAACCCCAACATCGCTTAAGGGGTCATGATGTCACGTTTCGCTGGTATACCCAGCCTACCGCAGATTGGTGTAGAGGACTGGCAATTCCGGGTTCTCAGCGCAATGAAGCAGAACATCGAACTACTTATCGGTACTCGCGGTGAGCAGGACTCGGCCAGTCGAGCCGTGGTTAAGTCAACTGTTACTATTGCCAAAGCGCCCGAGCCTACGTTACGTACTGTGTCCGCCGAGGGAGCAGGATTCTCTGTTAGTGGTGCACAAGTTCCATCGCTTGCTGACTACCAAGCTCTTGTGAGCGATGTGCAGGCTCTCACTAACGACGTTGCACAACTCCGTGCCGCCGTGAATACACTAATCTCGCAGCTGAGGAGCTAACCATGCCCATATTTGGATTTACTTCTATCAGAGATGCGTTTGATGGCGGTGGCGCAGGTAAATCTGGCTCTACGTTCCAAGGTGGTCCAACTTCTGGGCTTGCTAACGCAGCAGGTATCAGACCAACCACGGCGGCAGCTAATAACGAGGTGCGCCGCAGTGAAGATAGGACAGCGCGGCAGCAGCCGTCGTACCCAAAAGAACTTAACATCAACGGGACAGTAACAACCGACCCCGCTCAGATTCAGCGGTACGTAAACAACCAGAATGCAGCAGCAGTCTATGCTGCCCAAGACTACAAGGCCAGCGGGACGCCGATCCCCACAAACCTTCAGCCTATCGTCACTAATCTTATTGCTACTGGGCAGATCGACGGTGCTCCGCAAACTCCTGCCCCCTCTACATCGCAGGCTAATCCGCTAGGAGCTGTCTTCGGACTCAAGGCCGGCGTGCAACGCATACCATCACCCGGGCCTAATGTATTTACTCCGCTAGGTGCACCCGGCCAGCAGTCGGAGCGTCGTGATGCGCCAGTGACGCAGTCTATAATTTCGCCTATAACACCCCCAGCTGGCGGTACTACTGGCGGCACTACCGGTGGAACTACCGGCGGCACTACCGGTGGCACTACTGGCGGCACCACTGGCGGAGGTATCGACAACGGCAATGCTGTAGGAGACGAGGTTAGTCGTATGAACGCACAGAACTCACGAGTGCCGTCGTATGAAGCTGGTGGCATGGTTGGACCGGGCGGCGTACCGCAGCGGCCTAGCACTACATCGCTTGATCTCCCTCCGTCACTGGCTCGCCTGCTGAACATGCCCATGCAGTCTTACGCTGAGGGCGGAATGGTTGGCCCCGGCGGTGTACCGCAGCGTCCCATGACGTCACCTGCAGCCATGCAGGTAGGTCAGCAGGGCGGCGCACCTATTGTAGGTTTGGCCCCCGCCGGCGGTGGGCAAGGCCGGCCGCTTAACTTCGCAGCTATCGACCAGATGGCACGACAGTTTATGCAGGAACACCCAGACAAAGTGCAGCAGATCAAGGCGGAAGTCGATCAGGGCCTTGCCAGTGGTGAGCTTGATGCAGCTGGCATTAACACCTTTGTCCAGATTGCGACTGTATGCTTGCAAGACCCTACGATGTGGCCGCAGATGCGGCAGACACTAATTCGTCAGGGGCTGCTTGACGCTGAAGATATCGGTGAAGAGTACGACCAAGGCTTGCTGATTGTCCTCTACATTATCGGTAAGACTATGGGTAATACTGGGGCACAGACTACTCCTACTGCCCCAACCCAAGGCGCACCGCAACAACCAATGTCAGCAGGCCAAGCACCTCAGATGTCGATGTCGGAAGGTGGAGCGCTACCGGAGAAGAGTGACAATCCTGATGGGTCGATCCCAATCAATGCGCATGAAGGCGAGTACGTTATCCCGGCAGATGTCACGCGCAAGCTAGGTACGGACCACTTCGACAAGATGATCGCAAAGGCACGCGGTGCCGATAGCAACGGAGACAAATGATGGCTTTCTCCCTTAAAAAAATCTGGAAGGGTCTTAAGAAGATCGTAGGCACAGTTGCTATGATCGCTGCTCCCTTCATCGCTGCTCCCATTGCGGGTATGATTGGTATGTCCGGAGCAATTGGTGCTGCCCTTACAGGCGCTGTGGTCGGGGGGGTGGGAGCCGCTGCGGCGGGAGTTAATCCGCTGATTGGTGCAACAATTGGTGGACTTGGCGGCTTTGCCGCCGGCGGCGGTAGTCTATTCGGGGCTAAGACTGCAGGTCTTGCCGGCACTTCTGGTGCCGCTGCCACAGGTACGGGTGCCGCTGCTACTGGTGCTGCTGGTGCTGGTGCTGCTGGTGCTGCTGCTACTGGTGCTGCTACGGCCGGTGGAGGGTTCTTGAGTGGACTTACCCTAGCCAATTTAGCCCCACTCGCTATGGCTATGTTCGGTAAGCAGCCGCAGAACCTGACCGAGATCGAGAAGCAGGCAGTCCAAGCCAACATGGAGACACAAGCAACTGAGCGCGGTGTGTTTAACCAGCAGCTTGACGCTTCACGTGCGCTCCTACAGGCAGGGCAAGCCAATCCAGAACGTGCCTATGCTGACGCTCAGATGGCTACTCAGCGTGGCCTTCGTGATGTGCAGCGTAGCGGCGGCGTCTCAGAACGTGCTGGCCTGCAGGATGCAGCTAGCCGGCGTGCTGCCATTGAGGGTGTGCGTATCGGAACGGGTGCGGTTGCCGGTGAGCAGGCTAGGGCTGCTCAAGCTACAGTAGCTGGACTACAAGCCTTGCCCGGTAGCGTGCCCACCTCTGCGGCTGACCTCAACAAGACCATCTATGCGGACCTACAGCAGCGCCGGTACGACTACAAGAAAGACCTGTCTAATGCTTTCGGTTCTATCACCGGCAACGTCACTTAATAGGAGTCTACCATGGCATACCAAACTTTGGGTAACCGCGTACTCGGCGGCATCGGTGCACCCGGTGGCGGCATGGCAGAGTCCTTTAACGCGGGCGTTAACACCAGTCTGAGTCAGCGTACTGCACGGCAGAACATGGCTGCTACTGAGCAGACTATGGCAATCCAGCAGCAAGAGCTTAAGTGGAAAGAAGAAGACCGCAAGATTGCTGCACAGCAGCGAGCTGCCGCCGCAGCTGCACGGGCTAAAGCCCAAGCCCTTGCTGCACAATATGCAAAAATCTACGGAGCTGGTGCTTCGACAGGTACTACTGCTATCGGTGTGACGCTACCAGCTGCTCCGGGTATGGCGCGTGACCGGCTGGGGGAGAATGTTAACCCCCGTCCGTATCCTACTGCTCCTGTGGTTGCGGCTCCCGCCACTGGCGGTGTAACCGCGCAGCGCCCGAAGCTTTCCTTTAATCTTGGCGTATCTACCAGCGCACCCACTACGACTCCAAACAACTTTAAAACTACTGCACCAGCTCCGGTCGGCGTCAGGACCGCAACTGCCCCTGCGGTTACGGCTAAGCCCCCTGTGGTTACAGCGCAAGCTCCCGTGGCAGGATCATTCGGTGAAGGTGCCATCAGTGGCAGGATACAAATTCAACCTGATGGCAGTTCAATCGAGTATCGTGATAATGGAACAATAGCACAGCGGTACAGTAAAGACTGGACATATGAAAAACTGAAAGACTCTGGCCTAACAGTAGAGGCGGTACGTGCGGGGCAAACTCCCGCTCCTGTAGTTCCTCCCACCGCGATACCGGTAGTTACGCTACCGAATAGCGGGGCTAAGGTACAGCTTAACCCCGACGGCAGTTCAACTGTAACTGACGCTATGGGCGAATCATTTCAGATGACTAGAGAAGTGACAGAGCAGTTACTGAAAAGGGCGAATACAACAGTAGAGGATGTACTTGCGGGCCAGACTGCTCCCGCCACCTTACCGACATATACTGAGGATGCTACCTTTGATCCTATGACAGGGGTTCAGATTTCTGGTGGTATAGTCAATGAGGTCATTGACCCTTACGCAACTGGCAATGCCATAACAGACGTTATACAGTCTCCTGAGACACGAAAAGCCCTACTGGAGCAACGTGCCCTCATAGAAGCGAACGCAGCAAGGGCTGCTACCACCGCACCTGTTGTTCTACCCCAAGCTGTTGAGCAGCAGACAGGACTAGCACTTCCTACGGGTACGGCAGACCTAACACCTTTTGGACAGACACCACTCTCCTTCGGTCCGAGCCTTGGTGCGCAACCGCAGACGCCGGAAGATATGATGATCGACGAGTTTGCTAGGCAGACTACTGTGACCCCCGCGCCGGCGGCAGTAGCAGGACAGGCAGCTCCACCGGCCGCACCAGTTCAACCTCTACCTAACATGGGCAAACCGGGGCAACCTAGCCGCGCCATCACAACTCTGCTTTCAGAGCGCGATAAGAAGGTACAGTGGATACAAGCGCAGCTTGATGCCGGTATGACAACTGATGCTATGAACTCGCAGATCGAACTCGCTGCTATTGACAGCAAGATACAAGGTGCTGTTGGACAACTGGCTATCGAGGAGATGCGTGACTACAACGCACCGCAGCGCCTAAACGAAATCTTTACGCAGATGAAAGGGCGTAACTACGAGTTCGTTCCGCTCAATGATGGCAACGTAGCTGTATACGTGGATGGCAAGTTGCAGATTGATTCCGCTCCGATGGACAAGATCATCGAGCAGACACTGAGCATGACCAACCAGACC
The DNA here is from genome assembly GCA_032273045.1 of Chloridella minuta. NCBI lineage: Eukaryota > Xanthophyceae > Mischococcales > Pleurochloridaceae > Chloridella > Chloridella minuta. The sequence continues at coordinate 50,324 of JAUKPQ010017818.1, forward strand.
TATGTGGAGCAACAGGGTGCACTAGCAGCTGTGTACGCTGAGGCAGAGGCTAAGGCACGCGGTGAATCGCAAGGTAAACTTCCAGCAGCAATGGAAACTGCTGCCAATGCTGCAGATATCGCGGTAGTGCAGGCACAACTACTCGCTGGTATCGAGGTCGACAAAGACATGGGCCTCAAGAACAACGCATCTCTACAGAAGTACATTGAGTATAGAATGCAGCAACAGGGCCAGCTACCAACCGATAGGAAGTATGAATACAAGGAAATGGGTGACGGTACCGTAGGAGTATTTGACGGCCCCAAGATGGTATCTTACTACTTCGTTGCAGAAGAAGCTGGACCGAATAATACTGTCAACACAGTTATCCGAGAACAAGTAGTGGGGCAATAACCATGGCTGATCCATATGCTAACCGTCCTGTAAGCGCTGCTATGGGACTAGGACTTCGTGTCCCTTCGGCCGGGTTTAACTCTGATCCATCTATGGGGATGGGCCTCAGTGCACTACGTCCGACGCAAGCAGACACAGCAATGGTTGGTACATCAATACCGGCTGCACCTGAGCAATCACTAGGCGGACTGCGGATGCGCAACGCGCAACAGCTAGAGTCCATGATGGCGCTACCGCCAGTTGGGGATCAAAGTGCTAATGCGCCACGGCTGGCTACCGCTTACTTCAACGCAACAACAAACGAGATGTTCGCGGGGGATAAACAGTTTAGCGCTGACGATACCCGTTCCGCACTAGCTGCATCACAAGCACCGGGCAACACAACGAAACCGGTTGGCCCCGGCTGGACTGCTTTACCTGAGGGTGCATATGGAGATTACGTAGCGTCGTTTGCACAGCGGCGCGGTAAGATGGAATTAATCGGACGTGGCTTTGGGGATGTAGCCGCAGGCACTATCGGTGGTGTCGGTGCGCTTATGGAATTTGCCGGCGCTACAGAAGCTGGCCCAGCAGTACGCGAGTTCGCCCAAGGTACATTCGGGCAGAGTGAGAATGAGCAGCTCCGTGACCAACTGATCTCTCAGAACAGCACGCTGATGGAGAAGCTTATTGACGGGACATTCCGTGCTATCCCTAGTGTTGCCTCAGTTGTTGTTGGTGGCGGGGCTGTAGGTCTAGGTGCACGTGCACTAGGTGCAGGTGCTACAGCTGTTCGTACTGCAGCTACCATTGGTGGTGGTGCATCCACATTCCCACTCCATGTTGATAGCTACTACCAAGCTGCAGTCCAGAATGGTTATGATCCGACTGATCCGCAGATCAAAACAGAAATCATCGGTGGGGCACTAGCTAACACTGCGTTGGATATGTTCGGTATCAGCCACGCTACTGGTAAGATCGTATCGCAAGCACTACGCCAAACTGTTGAGGAAGCCGGCAAGAAAGCTGCACGTGGTGCAATCTTTAACGGGGTGATGGGCGGGGCCAAGACTGGTTTCTCTGAAGCTCTGACTGAGACTATGCAAACAATAGGCGAGACCGCACTGTTTGACCCCAAGGCGCGTGAGATGTGGGGCGCTGGAGAACTCAAGGCGCTGGCCCCCTACCTAGCTGATACCTACGGAGAGCAGTACCTAATCGCTGGTGGCATCGGTGCTATCCTCGGCGGCGGTATGGGTACGGTTGCGAACCTTCGCGCTACAAAACCAAAGGCTGAGATTGGCACCGACAAGCCAGTTAACCTGACTGACACAGCTGGCCAACAAAGTGCTCCTGAAGCCCCAGTGGAGGGGATGTTTGGTCCTAACCTAGAGGACTTTAAACAGGGGCCTGCCCCACTAGGTCCAATGCAGGGGCCCGCCCCACTAGGTGAGATGCAGGGTCCAGCTCCGCTGGGTCCAATGCAGGGTCCACCTTCACCTCCTCCAATGCAGGGTCCGGCTCCACTGGGTGAGATGCAGGGTCCGATTGACATTGCTCGTGAAGGGCCGAAGGCACGCATACTACAATCGGAGAGACGTCAAGCAGCGGAAGCTGCACGTGGTGCGCAAGCAGACGCTACACTAGCTACCACAGTAGAAGCCAATGCAGCCGCACGGGAACAACAACGCATTGCCCGGCAGGCAGCGGCCACCGCAGGCGGTGTACAAGCAGACGCTAATGTAGCAGCGCAGCTAGCACAACGTGGCACTAGAGCCGGGCAACTGTACACTGGTAACTTGCTGGCTGCAGAGCAGCGGTTTAATACCGCACGTGAGGCGCTGATTACTGCGCAAGCTACCAACGATAAGATAAAAATTCAGCGGGCTGGAGCAGAGTACACTGCTGCACAGAACGAACTAACGAGCCTACGTAACCGTGTCGAAGACACGACTGCCACCGCACTCAACGCTGGTGATATCCTACCGGGTCCGATGCAGGGTCCAGCTCCACTAGGTGAGATGCAGGGTCCAGCTCCACTAGGTGAGATGCAAGGACCAGCTCCGCTGGGTGAGATGCAGGGTCCGGCTCCGCTGGGTGAGATGCAGGGTCCGGCCCCATTAGGTAAGATGTTTGGTCCAGCTCCTAAACCGCTAACTAAAGCCCAGAAAGCAGCGGCTAAGAAGGCTGCAGCTGCCGCTGCCGCCGCTGCTGCAGCTGCACCAATGCAGGGGCCTATGCCACTTGGTCCGATGCAGGGGCCGGCCCCACTGGGTGAGATGTTTGGCCCTCCTGCCCCCAAGGCGCTAACTAAAGCCCAGAAAGCTGCTGCTAAGAAGGCTGCAGATGCTGCCGCGATACGTTTTAGCGCAGGAATTGCAAACAGGGCCCCGGTAGAGGTAGCGACAACTAAGAAAGCCCCCGTCTTCCCGGCTGGTCCCGCTATATGGGCTACCGCTGACGGTGAAATCGAAGTCGAAGTCCTACCAGAACCTTCAAAGCTTGAGTCCGATGGGCGCTACCGTCAAAATGTAAAACTAGGTGACCTCGGATTCGTTACTGCTGTCCCCGTCGATGAGCTACGTGCTGTACCAACGACTACTCCACCGAAAGGCACAAAAGGCGCAACAGTGGCGAAGAAGGGTACGGAAAAAACAACCACACCGGCCGCGCCTAAAGCGGTCACGCTAAAGCCACCCGCAACACCCAAACCGCGGGCTGAGGCAGGGCCCGCAATCACAGGTGCCCGTACTCGTGCGAGTGAACTTAGCGCTGCTGCGCAAGACGCACTTGCACTGGCGGAAGCCAAACAACTTGACGAGACTACAGCCGGCGGAGCCGCACTAACCCCACGCCTCAGCCCAGAGGAAATTGCAGCAAAGATAGCAGCGGAGAAGACTGCTAAAACAGCAGCTGATACACGTGAGGCCATTACCAAAGCTGATGCTGATAGACGCGCAGCGGCTGAAGCCGGCAAAGCAGTAGGTGAGCAAGACCTATCTACCACTATGGTTGCTGAAGTTGATGAACTGATCGCTGATGTTAAACAAGCTGTGGCTGATGGCGATACCTTCGCCCGCGACTCAGCCCTATTCGAACTACGCCGGATGTCTGACCAGCGTGCCAAAGGGTTACGCGGTACAGAACTCGGTGCTGCTATGTTGAACCAGATGCGTGCAGCCAAGAAGTATATCGACGGCCTACCAGAGGAAGATCAGCAATTAGCTGATGAACTGTTTCAGAAATTCAAGAAGATAGGTACGGTCGAAGAGATCGTAGTCAATGCGGATACACTAAACGGTACTATCGGCGGGTTGGATGCAGTCACACGACTGAACGCCTTGCTTGATGAGTTTGTTATAAACCGCGATAAATTGCAGAACGGATTCATGGCAAAGTTCCGTGATACCGCCATCGAAGTAAAGAAGCTAGGTGCTGAGGGGCGTACTGCAGTGCGCGGTAAAGACGTGCGCGGTAAAGACGTGCCGCTACTATCCTACATCAACGAGCGCAATGAACCAAACTGGCAACGAGGTAACCTCACCCCCCGCGATGGCATGTTCGCACTAGCTGATCCCAATAGCATAACCGGTGCTGTCGATCTGGATGGTAACCCTGTTACTGCTATAGCAGCCGGCCGTGTACAACTTCTTGTGCGCAACTTTGTAGCAAAGCTAGCACGCGCACCGCGTGTGACCATCGCACGTAATCAGGCTGACCTGAAGGCCCGCTTCCCAGACATCTACGCTCGCGCTGTGGCGGCTCGCCCGCAGGGTGACTTCGATACTGCACCTGCCATGGGCTACGCCTTCGGCACTGATGAGGTCGTGATATTCGCTGACCGCATTGTCACGGAGCAGCAGCTTCGGTTCGTACTAGCACACGAGACACTGGGTCACTTCGGCTTGCGTGGCATCATGCCCGGCCAGAAGTTCGACGCTCTGATGGAGCTGATCTACAAGGGCGACTCTCGTACCCAGCGTGCAGTAGACGCTGCTATGGACATGAATCCACGCCTGTCGCAAGCGGAAGCTGTAGAGGAATACCTGTCGGACTACGCTGCCGTGCTGGATACCAGCATTGTGGCGCGGATATGGAACGGAATCAAAGGGTTCCTCAATACGCTAGGTGTACGCACCGGCGACGAGATGACACGCTACCTATTGGATCAGGCTCGCCGGTATGCACGGACTAAGAATGGCGCGGCCTTTGACGCACGTGCTATTGGAGAACGTCTTCACGCTGTCGAATCACTTGGTGATACGGGGCGATTTTCCACTGCTCCGGCTTATCGTGACGTGAACACTACCGCCGGTCTGCTGCGAGACAACATCGGTGGTCTACCCATGAGCATCGAAGAAGGATGGAAATACCTTAAAGGTCAGGGCATTAACTCCGCTGTAACGTGGGATGAGGCTAAGGTTAAGTTCCTAAGCCTCGCAAACTTCCGTGCGCGTGAAAACCCCGGCTTAGCTAAGCTGGAAGACCTCATCGACCAGACACGCAACATCGCCATGTCACTTAAGGTCAGCTATGCCGAGCGACTGCGCCTAGTCCTGAACCGTGCTATCGCGGGAGAGGTCGGCGGTATCTCAGATAAGCAGACTAACACCATCAACCAGATGCTCTATGCGGGCCAGCGTGCTGCCGTAGCTGAGACTAAAGCTGCCGGGGATCAGGGCAACGTGCCGCTATTCACCATGGTGAACGGCAAACTAACCAAGAACGCTCCTGAGATTGCGCGACTGCGTTCCTACGGACATCGTAGCTTCGAGGAGATGCGCGATGGGTTCGAGTACGATGTGACCTTTGACGAGGCAGGCAAGACTATCAACAAGAAGGAGAAGTTTGCCGGCATTAAGGGCCTGACTAAGGAAAGCATTGAGTGGCGTGGATACATTAAAGTCCGCGAAGCGATGGATGACATCGAGCTTGAACTGCTACGCGCCCGCTACGAGGGTGCCTTCCAAGAACGCGACCTAGCCTTCCGTCAGATTGCCGCAACTGTACCAGATGGTGAGCTGAGTGCTGACGAACGCGAGGCAATGACAACATTGGCCCAGACTTATGGTAGCCTGTACACGTCGAACATCAAGCAGGACACTACTGGTCGCGCAGTGCTGGACGTAGACTACCAGACCTATGCCAACGATATCCTGCGTACCGCCAATGCCGCTTTGATCGGCGAGAAGTCTGACCGCTTCGACACCATGCGGCAACTGCTTACGGAAGACCGCGTGTTCCTAGACAAGGACGGTAAAGTACGCACCACCCTTCCGGCCGTCATGAAAGCGCAGATGGCCGACGATCTGATAGCCAAGCTCCAAGCATTCAAGTCTCGTATGCAGCTGGGCGAAGACCGGTTCGTTGTGCAGAACAAGATCAAGCAGGTCATCCTGTCTGAGATTGCTAGTAAGGATGCTGACAAGTACACCAAACGCACCATCTCCACGGGGTACACACCTATCTTGCGCGAAGGTCGGTACCAGATGCGCGTGGAAGCCTATGTTGGGAACAAGATTGTACGACTGCAGGATAGCTACCGCGAGCAGCTAGTCTACTCCCAATTTGACGCGGCCTCCGAATCCATGGAAGCTGTGCAGAAGACCAACGCGCTGTTCGGTAACAACACCTTCGAGGTCATGGCCTACGACCAAGCTGCTGGAGAATACAGGCTACAAAAAGTACAGCTCCGTGCCGTTGCTGAACGCGCTCTTGATGCCATCGCTGCGCCACCGGAGCTGAACCTAAACGAGTTCATTCGCGGGCTGCGTCAGTTCGATATCGCGCTAACTCCGGCAAAGATGGAAGACGTGGTCGTCGCCCTCACTAGGCAAAATAGCAATGCTCGTAATAGGTTAGAGCGTTCGTTTACTCCCGGTGCAAAGATGGACGGCGTCATGGCAACCATGCGCCACATCGAGAGCCGTGCCTCTACCGTATCCAAGGTCATGATGCGGCCACAACTGGCGGAACTAATGGACCGCAGCATGGAGTCCACCAACAAACTATGGAACGGCGACCCGCAACTACTAGCGAAGCTGAAGAGTAGAGCAGAGCAGCTGGCTGCTAACCCAACGGCACGCAAAGAAGAGATTAAAGATGCACAGCGGGAGTACGAGCAGTACGCCTACATGTACAACAAGACTAACCCAAGCAACGGCAAGCCCCGCAAGGGTAACCAGTACTACAATGAGGCATCAAGTACGGTTGCCTTCCTTGACGGCAACAAGAACGTGGATGAGTCCGACTTCGGCTCTGGTCCAATAGTATCACGTATCCGTGCTGCCACCTCAATGATGCAGCTAGGCGGCTCTATCGCCACAGGTGCACTGAACTTGCTGTCGCTAGTGACCAACGGGGTGCCGTATCTATCCAGCTACAATCCTAAGACCGCCTTCGGTGGTGGGTTTGGAGTTGGCAATGTTCTAGCAGCCATGTCTGTTGCGGGTAAGCAGGTTGGTGCACCGGGGATTACCAGCCGTGAGGCTAACACCGCTGAGTTCTACGACAAGATCGCAGGGGATGCTGCACTGCAGAAGCAGTACGGACTCAACGCCCGTGAGGCAGCCTTCATCGCACAGGAAATTCGTGAGGGAGCTATGATCCCTGCTCAGTCAAACGCACTGGTGGGAACGGCACGTGGTCGTACTACGTCTGGGTTCATGCAGAAGTTCCTAGACGGGTGGATGTGGACGTTCAACGTCACGGAACAAGCCAGCCGCCGGACGCTAGGACTTGCGTCTTACCGCCTAGAGTTTGCACGCAGGGTGGCAGCGGGCAAGACTGAAGCAGAAGCAGATGCTGCTGCCCGTGCCTTTGCTGTCAAGGCATTACAGTATACCATGGGTGAATACTCAGTCCTAAACCGCCCGCCCGCATGGCGGTCTGGTATCCAATCTTTCATGTACATGTACAAGGTCTACCCAACCACATCGGTACAGCTGTTCGCTAACCTGTCGCGTAACGGCAAGATTGGTATGATCGCTGGCATCGT
>JAUKPQ010017819.1:0-11773 GCA_032273045.1 Chloridella minuta
ATCTACCCAAGATGGAAAAACGTAATACTCTTGTGTATCAAGTATTTCATAATCATCGCTTAAAGCATTCATTAAACATATAAATGACTGTTCTTGAGTATCTATTATAGTTCTTATATTACCAGTTTTCTCAGTTTTATCCTCATTATATATTCCTGAGAAATCAAAAAGACTTAATAGCATGTCAAAAGTACTTGGATTTAAAAATTCATCAAATATTCTTAAATTTAGTCCTGCAAATCCAGCATTAAATCCCATATTTGGATATTTAACTATGTTTTGTTGAAATAAATTATTCATCTGTTTAGATAAAGCTTTATCACAACTTGGATGAATAGGAACATTTATACCAAAAGGAGTTTTGGCTTTCAAATATTTCTCTACTTGAGACAGATCGTCACTATTAAAAAGAACATCGTATTCTATCAATAAACAATAGGTATAGTTATATACTCTTCTTAAATAATGAGTTATTAATATATGATAAAAATGAACAAAGTTTGGTATGCTAGAAATAAAATTTTCATTTCCATAATTACTTTTTCGTAAATATTCATGCATATCTTCTTTAGAATACCAAAAATATTTATATGGTAATTCATCTATTTTTTTAGACCATTCATCTTTATAATTAGGTTGATCTAAAATAATATGAAATTCAAATTCCAAATCAGGAAAATGTTTTTTTAATTGAAATATAGTATAGTATTCCAATTTTCCTTTTTTATGCCACAGTCTGGCTACGGGTACTTTATTCATTTGTAGTGTTGGTTTAAATATTCTTGTAAACACACTTTCCAATTTCTCATATAATTTCTATCTAAATCATTTAGAGATTTATTAATTAATTTTTCTGAATAAGGTCTTGGGGCAAAGTATTCGTCTTTAAAATGATCACTTTCTACTTTATGTATTTTGATTCCTAAGTTTAGATATTCGTTTATTTCGATCGCTGTTTCATATCGACTTGCTTCTCCTTGACTAACCATATTATATAGTCCAAAAGGCAGTTCTTCTTGTATATGTCTTAAAATAGATTCTGAAAAATCTTTTGTATAAGTTGGAACTCCTAACTTATCGTCTACCACAAATAATTCTTTAGCTCCTAAACTAACTTGTTTCATTATTTTATTTACAAACTTTTTATCTTTATTTGGACCTGATCCCATCATCCAACCGGCTCTAAATATCCAATACTTTTCATACCCTTGATTTAGTAATACTTGTTCTACATAATATTTGCTTTTTCCATATGTACTAAGAGGATTAGGAGCATCTTCTTCAATATAAAATTCTTTATCATTACCAAATATTCCAGCTGTACTAATAAAAATATACGGAATATTTCTGTCTTTTGCTAAATTAAATAAATGTAGAGCAGATATAGTATTTGTTAAATAGCAATCATCTTTTTGTGTTTCGCAATACTCTAAATCTACTAATGCAGCGAAATTAAAAATTATATCTGGATTGTATTTCTCGACTATTTCATTACAACTCTTTAAGTCTCTTATATCGCAATATATTTTATAATCTTCTTTATCGGTTATTATAATTTCTCCATCATATTTTATTTTTTGTAATGATGTTCCTAACATGCCTTCGCCTCCAAAAACTAATATTTTTTTATATGTTTTCATAAAAATTGTTTTGTTTTTCTTGTCTTTTTATATTTTTTTCGTGAATTATACAATAATCTTCTTCTTGAGGAAACGTAGCAAATGATTTATAACCAGATAAAACTTCATGAACTTTATTAATCCAAAAAATACTATTTGAATTTCTTAGTATTCTTGTTTGAAAATCAGGAAAATTTACCCATCCTTTTGCATTTACATTCCATCTCCATTTATCTATGTGAGATTGAGTTAGTCCAGAAACTGTATTTATTCTAGGAAGTAAATATACATCAATTTCTTGATTCTGTTCTAAAATTAAATCCAAGTTAGAGATTAATTCTGGTTTTAAGTATTCATCAGCATCGATTTGAAAAATCCAGTCTCCTTTACACTTATCTTTTAGATTATTTTTAAAACTAGCAAAGTCCCCATTTAATGGGAACTCTACTAATTTAATACTACTTTTAAATTGATCTATTACTTTATAAACTTCTGAAGTTGTATTTCCTAAATCTGTTTGTACTACTATTTCATCTACAGATCTTTTGTATTGAAATAACAAGGATAGTAGTTTATTAAGCTCCTCGTGCTCATTACACGCAGGAATAGCATAACTTATTGTCATATATTATTTTTTAAATATCAGCGTCAATAGACTCTAATGCGCTTAGGTAGTCTCTTCCAAATTTAGCTAAAGATGCTGAATCAGTTTTCCACTTTTGTCCTTTAAACTTCGGTAATTCTTTTTCTTCTTCAGTTAATTCTATATTTTTTATAGAACACCATTCCCAATTATCCATTGAATTTCCTGAAGCAAAAACAATACCTTTAAAACCTAAATTAACTGTATTAGGATACCACACTCTTCCTTTAGAGTCTACTGATTTTATATCTTTATATAATTCTGGTAGTTGAGATTCAAATTCTTCAACATCATAAGCACCTTCTGTTAATAGATCATTTGCGACAAATCCACATCCTAAACATAGATATGCACTATTTGTTTCATTAATTTTTGTAGAATAGCACGCTAATTTTTCTAAACATAGCGGACAATCTATTAGTGAATCTTCGTTAGTCATTTAGTTGTTGTTTTTCTGTGTTAGAAAATGAATTTCCAGTAGTAGTACTTACATATCCAGTTGTACCTACAGTGCCGGTATATCTTAGTGTAGAAGTTCCGTTTGGTTCAATATTTATGTTTTTAGTAAACCAATCGTCCATTTCTACATCTAGTCCAGGATTATCATTATAATCTTGTACTTCATTTAAAACTTCTTTGATACGATCCCACTGCTTTGCTGTTGCAGTGAAATCGTTACAAGCTTCCATAAACCCTTTTAGCCAAATTATAAATTCGAAACTTTTCATTTTATATAGCTTTAAGCTTTGGTAATTCTATTTTTTTAAGTGTAGGTAATTTTAATATTTGTGGTTTTGGAATTAACTCTAAATAGTTATTAATAACCTCTTTCATTTTTTCCATAGAAAAATCTTGTTTGTTTTTATGAGCTTGTCTTTTTGCATTTTCTATATATTTGTTATAGTTTTCATATACATCTTTCATAAAAACTTGACATGATTTTGTATCCGCATAAAACCAACCTGATTCTTTGATAAGCATATTTGCTATTACAACTGATGGATGTATCTGTTTAACCGTTCCTCCAACTAAAGCAGTGAATTCTTCAGATAAGAAATCTTTATGACCTGACCAATTAGAAGCAATGATAGGTTTTTTGCATACACTAAATTCTAACAAAGGTCTACCAAATCCTTCACCATGGCCAAAATAGATCATAGCTTTTACTTTTGGATGATTATATAAATTATTCATATCGAAGTCTTCCATTTCTCCATGAAGAAGATATATATTAGGCAAATCTTTTGACTTAACTGAATTTTTAATAGTTTCTATCTTTTCAAGTATAGCATCTCTATCCATAATACTAGATCCTACCATTGATGTTTTTAGGATTAGAGCTGGCTTATTTTTTTTATCTTTGAATGTTTCAAGAAATAAATGTATAGTTTCTCCAATATTTTTTCTATCATGTCCAAACTCTCCAGGAAGCCAATGTCCTACAAAAAGATAACAAAATTCTTCTTTTATAGCGTCTAGTTCTAGAACTAGATCAGTCTCTTCTAAATCATCATTAGCTATTTCAAAATACTTAGTTAGATCAACTCCTTCAAATAAAACTTCTACAGGTTTCTCTAAGTATATTTTTTTAATTAAATTTCCCTTATCGTCTTTTTGATCGAATTGAGAAGTTTCAAATACTTGTTTTGCATGATTAGAAGAAACTAAAGTTAAATTCATTCTATTAATTCCTTCTATCCAACTTGCGTCGCAGATAGTAGTTTCTATTCCTGCAGTTAAACCAATATTATACTTTCCTACCGGTTGAAATTCATTTGGTACTGTTAACTGCATCCAAACATCGGGTTGTCTTGTTATTTGACCAGTTTTATTTAGCAATGGTTCAATGAATCCCCAATTTTCTAAGTGATCATTAATATATCCCCAAGGAGTACTTCCCCATCTTTGACTTATAATTTGTATTTCCCAGTCTTCTTTTTTTAAGTCGTATATAGCTTTTACTAAATCACGAGCTCTGCTTCCATAACCTGAGTATGTATCGATTGGACACGATATTACGCAATATTGTTTCATATTAATAAACTAATTTATGTTTAATTGATTTTCTTTCTAATTTTTCAGTTTTTATCAATTCAAATGTCTTTCTTGTTTTAAATGTTTCAAAAGTAGTATTAATTGAATTAATTACATTTTCACACATGTTTTTTGCAGACATCATTGATTCATTTGAAGTAACCCATTCTCTTGCTTTAAGTCCTTTTTGATTTCTATCTTTTGGATCTAAAGCGTATATTTCTTGTATTGCTCTAGCTACGTCTCTAAAATCGCATCTATCATCATAAATGTAAGGAGTCGGAATAGATCCAACAATGCTAATATTACTAGGAAAAACTGCTTTAGCCCATTCACCATGATTTTTATAATGACCAAAATGATTAGAAGGAATTTCTTGTGAAGGAGTAAACCATTCTCCTTTTTGATCTGTAAATCTTAATTGATCTTGCATTCCTCCAGTTACATTAGCAATAATCATTTTGCCAGCCATCATAGCTTCAGTAAGACTTAATCCCCATCCTTCATTAGAAGAGATTAGTGCGGTAACATCTGACATATTATACAATAAATTCATACTGTCTACTCCAAGTCTTTCTTCAGAGAAATAAACTTTTTGATATTCTGGATCACATAATAGATCTACAACGGCTGGAAGATCTGTTCCATTTTCATCAACTCGTTGAGTATGTAATAACAATGCACATTTAGAAGCTTTATCTTTTCCAATATTATCGCAAAATAAAGCATATGCAGCAATTAAATCTGAAGTACATTTTCTTCTAATATTTCTAGAATTATAAAATACTACAAATTCAGGTTGATCTAGACCAAAGATTTGTTTCTTTTTTTCTTCTAATTTAGAAAAATCTTCAATCATAAATTCATTAATTGGATAAAAATGTTTTTCATTAATTCCATGAGGAACATAAGTTAACACTTTATCTTTTGCTTTATCTCCAAGAACTAGTTGATTAATAAGCTTAGTCTGTTTAGATATTGCCATAAGCGCATCACAAGATTCATAAAAAGCTTTATTATAAAGTGGGGCAGGAAAATCGTCCCAAATATTCAAATAGATAATAGGTATTTTTTTTCTAATCTCATTTTCCATTTGAAACAACCAAACCCAGTATCTTGGATCTGTAAATAGCATTATTGCATCTGGCTTTTCAATGTCTATAAGTTGTCTAACTAATTCAGGAGTTCCATAACCGCTTGAAGGATATAAAAATACTGATGAGTCTTGGATTCCTGAAACTTCATTAGTACTTTCACTTAAGTCCATTCTTTTTCCGGCTTCAGGATGATTAATAGCGCCTCCTAAATTAATCCAATTATAATGATGAGATGTTCCTACGACTATTTCTCTTGCCATAGTAGAAATACCCGAAGTCATTCGAATATCATCACATAAAAGGAGAATTTTTTTCCTTTTGTCTTTTTCAATGTAACCGTTGATCATTCTTATTTTATTTTTATTTTATTGCATCTACGAATGAAGATCCTGTGTAATATGTACTATATCTTTCATGAATTTTTTGTCTAAAATCAGAGTCAGTTATATACATGTATATTGATCTTTCTACTATTTCTTGAAGATTTATTTTTGATCTTATAGACATAATTTTAAAATCTTCATATAAAGTGTCTGGTATTTTTACCGACGTAATTGTTCTTTTTACTGTATGTTTCATTTATTTGTTTATTATAAATATCTATAAATACAGTAAATTTACATATACATCAATTCTTCTTATCACATAAATCTGGCTTATCTGAATAGGGACAATATTTACAGGCTTTATTGTTTTTTTCATATACTCGATCTGTAATATACTTAGCATCAGGAGTAAAACATTCTTTGATAAAAGTTTCTAAACTATCAAAAGCCTTTTTAACTTTTATTTTACCATTAGCAGGAATAAATTCTTGGATTCTAGGAATAGAATACTCAGTATTTTCATAGATTTTTCTTTTAACAATAAAGAACATCACATCTATTTTATCTTCTGGAACTTGTAAAGCTTTTGAGTAAAACTTTTTATAAAAAAGAATTTGATTTACTTTGCTTTGATCTTTCTTTTCTTTATCAGTCCATCCTCTTGTAGAGGTTTTTATATCATAAATAGTATAAGTCTCTGTAGTTTTATCATAAAGAATAAAATCTATATATCCTTGTAACAAAACATTAGGAGAATACTCAGTTATAGACTGAAGAATTGGTATTTCAATTCCGATTAATTCAGTATTCTTTTTAGAAAAATACTTTGCTCTTCTAGTTCTGAACCACTCTAAAGAAGCTTTTCCGTCTTCGATAAACTCATTAAATTCTTCTTTTGTACAGTAATGTTCTTTATTATTTTGTTCGAGATCCGAGCTATAATTTTCAACCATTCTAGTTTGAAAATACCCTATAAGATCCATCTCATCAGCTGCTTTTACAGATTCTTCATACATTATTCTTAGATATTCTTGTAAAGCTTCGTGTAAGCTAGTACCATATAAAAGATGTATTCCTGGTTTAAAAATACGCTGCTTCTTTACATAAGCTAAATACCATGAGTGTTGGCAATTGCTATACATAGAGTATTGGCTAAATGAAACACTCTTTTGAAAGGCATAGTTTATATTAAGAATTGGTTTTGCCACTTATTATAGCTTTTATTTTTGTTAAGTATAAAGCAGAGTCAAGTTGTTCTTCTATTGCATGTTGTAACCACTGTTCTAAAGATAGATCTTCTCTATCTAAATCAGTATTATATTTTGATTTGCCAATTTTAGATCTACTTACTAATTGATCTATAACTGAATCAACTATAGTATCTGTTTTAGAAATAGTACGACTATTAGCTTCAGTATACATGGTTGTTTTTCCCTCTCTTTCTTTTCCCATTACTTAGTTTTTTTTCTCTTTAGTTGTTTTTCTGCAATAGTTTGAGTTTCTGATACAGTCTCTTCAACTTTTTGACGAGTTGCGGATTTCCACTCAGATTTAGAGATATACTTCCACTCAAATCCAACCATATTTTCAGCTTTAGCGTCTGCTATTCTAATGATCTCTTTACTTTTACTACTTTTTAAACACTTCATAAACTATTTTTTAATTGTTATTCTACGTTATTTTTTAAACTAAACTCTTCATTTACAGATCCACATTTAGCACATATAAAAGTAGGCACTGGAATTATAGAATCTTGTGGTGTTCCTGTGATAAACTTACTAGCTTTTCTAAGAAACATGCCTTCAGTAAAAGTTTCAGATCCACAACTTTCACATACTATTGCAGTAGTCTTGTCTAATGTGATGTTTAACGGTTTTTGATTTTGCATTTTTATTATTGTATTTCTTGTTTTTCTTCTTCTGTAACATCCCAATCTAAAAAGTCTTCTCCTTTGTAATCTGGGTGATTCTGTTTCATATATTCTATTCCATCTACCCAAAGCCAAATAAGAGAAGCTAAAATTGCTATTGCTAATATAATTAATCCTATCATAATTTATAAATTTATCTTTTTAGTCCCACCAATGAGCTGATTTTTGTTTTAAGATTTCAAATAAAAGATCTCTACATTTTTTTTGTTGATGCATAGAAACTAACATACTAAGTCTCTCTTTGTTGTCTGCACATTCTGGATGCTTTTTAAGCACTTTTCTTAAAGTAGTTGGATATTTTGCTAAATACTCATCATACATTTCCCAATTAGTTACAAATGTACATCTTCCATTATCATCAACTTCCATATCTATGCTATGATATTCAGTTAATTCTCCTTCATAAAAAGTATCATGTTCTCTTTCTAAGAGATTAAGTACAATAGTCATCCACTTATTGTCATTATCAATTCCTATGTGTCGATTAGCTGTGACTAAATATTCACGCTGAAGCTCTATCTTTTTTTGTAATAATTTGGTAATGTAATAATCGTCCCAATGACGATCAGACCAAATTGTAGGCAACCATTTAATGGTATTGTTTAAACTCTCAATAAATTGATTAAACCAAATTGGAGTGTAATAGCGCCAAGTTTTTTTACTCCAAGCAGAAGTTTTTGGAATTACTAAAGGTCTGTACTTTTTCATAAACTTTATTTTTAAAATAAATAAGTGTGGAGATAGTCGGAATCGAACCGACGTCTCCGATAGCGACAATACCACTAACGTATCACATGCTTAGTACTGATTAGTGCTGGAAAGATCCCAAACATCCTCTGCACCGTAGGGGCTGACCTGGTTAGGGTCAAATTCCACCACTCAATTGATTAACTGGTTCAATCAAGAAAACCTACCCACAGTCCTTATTTTGCGAGTCGATCGTGAATACTCGTTAGATTCTGTTCCTAGGATTCTACACCCGAACTAACTAGGCTGCTAGAGCGTAGTCAGCACCAACGAAAGACATTGCATCTTCGAAAGTGAAAGAAGAGATTTCTTCTGCGTTTATCTTTTGTTCAGAGATTAAAGAGGTTATAGAACGTCCCTCTGCATGTAGTGTTACCTCAACAACCGGATCAATACCATGTTATCCCCATATTTAAAAGAACTTAGTTATCAGTGTCTAATTTTTCTATTACATGTCTTTCATATAATATTTTTCTAACTTTTTCTCCAAGTTCAGTATCATTTGGAGTGTCTAAAATGGTTTTTCCAGCTATAATAACTGCGGTTTTTTCAAGATCTTGATTAGTCATAGTGAGTGTCTTTAAAAATGGTAAATCCTAATTCAAATATAATGAATCTAAATGATACTTTCCATGAGTGATAAAATCCTGGATCATAATAATTTGTATGGTGATTATAAGAATACAAAATAGTCGGTAAAAAATATATATTCATATAAGATCTTTCACTTACATGTTTTTTTACTATAGATTTTATTTTCCAAGTAGACTTAATTTTAGCTTTGTATTTTATAAGCGACATAACATTTTTTATCTATGTAAATATATAATAATTTTTTTATCTATTACAATTTAAGTTTTTAGTGAGTTCTAAACTTGGTGTAATCTGTAGTACTAGGTTTTTCATTTTTAAAATAGTATTCATAAATCTTTTCGGTCTTTTTTATGTATATCATTTTTCTAAAAGCGGTAGGAATAGTGGCTCCAGTTGGCAATACTTTAAGTGGAGCAGTAAACTCTAAAACAATTGTAACTTCTATTGGTCCATATTGCTTAACTAATATTCTCTCTTGCTCTTCTAAAAGTTTCCAAGGTCCTCTATTTAAGTATTGATCTTGTAATGCACAATTTAAATAGCTAAAAGTTTGCTTTAAAGTTATTGGAGAACAATTAAAATCTGCAGCTGGAGCCATGTGTCCTTTATCATAAAAATTATTAGCGTAGTCAGCTGCATCTGAAGTAATTATTGAATCTACTTTATAAAAGTCCATTCCAGCTCTTGAAGCTTTTCCATCTATGCAAGTTACAGTATATTCTATCAACATTGGTTGTTGAAATTTTTCATTATATACTATATGAAATATAGGAGAATATACGCTAACTCGCTCTCTTAATTGTTTTTGAGCAAATAAGATTGAAGGAATAAAAATAAAGACTAGTAAAAGTTTTTTCATATATCTAATTTTTAAATATAAATATATTAAAAAAGACTAAGATAATTTTGATTTTAATTGATCTTTACTCATTGCTCCGCTTTGTCTAAATAATATAGTATTATCATTATATACAAACATAGTAGGAACTGAACTAACTCCAAATTCTTGAGCTTTTCCAGGATTTGTATCTACATCTACATACTCTACTGGAATTCCTAATTGACTTGTTACTTCTTGTAAAACTGGTTTAAAAGCTTTGCATGGTCCACACCATGAAGCAGTAAAATAGACTATTCTTTTCATTTTATTTGTTTTTTTGTAAGTGATAATAAAGTTCTTCTAGCGTTCCGTCAAAAGTATTCATAATATTTTCTAAGTCTTGCTTAGTGATTTTAAACGCTTTTATCAGTCTATTTTTAAATTGATCCATTCTTCTATTCTCTTCTTTATATGCGTCTTCCATGAGTCTCCTATAGCGCTCCATGTATAAATTAATAGCGTCTACTCTATCTTCAGAAGGCTTCATATCTTTTACATGATCTTCCATTCTATAAATCTCATGTTGAGCTTGAAAATAATAACTAGGAAAATCATAATCTCCATTATTAATTTTAGCAAGAATAGGAGCATTTTTATCTAATTCTTGAACATCATTATATCTTCTCCACCAATAATACTTATTGTATTTTTTAGGATACAAATGACTTATTTTTTCTTCTATACTTTTTAGTGGAAGTACTTCTACCATATTAGAATAAATTATAATGTTTTTCGTAAATGTGAAAATTAACAATACTCCAATTCATGCGACCTACTTTGCATTCTAATCTTTCTGCAATTAAATTCATTAGTTTTGAAAAGCAATATTGATCATTTCCAAAACCATACCATAAGTCAATAGATCTAGCGAAGATTGATAAATTAAGATGATCATCTTCCATATAAAAACTTAAAGCTACATTACATGGAGTATCATATTTGTAAAGATCTAATTCTTCAATATCATAATGAACTAGCATGGCTCTACGAGTACTAGGATTAGCTTTAAGCTCTTGAATCATCCTTTCTAATTGATTATTTTTATTCCAAAAATATCCGTAATTAGAAATAACATTATTAGTTCCTGGAATCATCATATTTTTCCAGATCTTAGCTCTTTCAGATATTTCGAAAGCATCTCTATTACCTGACAAATACCAATCAAATTCAAAGTCTGCGTAATCTTTATTAAACTTTCTTTTAGAATTAGTAATAATATTATCCATAGGACTAAGTATGGTAAAAGAAGAGTTATATATGGCTTTAGTACCAGCTATAAATCTACCATAAGCATTTATATATGGATAAGCCATCTCAAATGCTTCATTTGCATTTTTAAAATTATTATTTAGTACCATGTTTTCTAATTAAAATAAATTGTTGTAATAAATCTAGTCCTTGTCTGTCTCTATACTCTTCCAAATATACAACTTTTTTTACTCCTGATTGTAAAATAAGTTTCGAGCACTCTTTACAAGGAGATAAAGTTAGATATAAAGTAGATCCTTTTACAGCATATCCAGAACTTGCCGCTTTTAATATAGCATTCATTTCTGCATGTACTACATGATCTTTGGTATTATTTTCACTATCTTCACAACAGTTATCCATTCCAGTTGGAGTTCCATTATAACCAAAACCTATTATATTATTATCTTTTACTAAAATAGCTCCAACTTTTGCTCTAACACAATGAGATAGAGATGCTACCTCTTTAGCCATATTTAGATAAACGGTGTCAAGTTTTCTTTTTTTATAAGCCAGTTGATCCAAATCCTTTTGAACCTCGCTCTGTATTTCTTGATTGTAATTCATCTACTAATTCTATTTGTGCGTAATTAATTGGCAGTAAAATAAACTGAACTATCTTTTGACCTGATATAATCTTTTGCGCATTGTTTGA
>JAUKPQ010017841.1:0-11765 GCA_032273045.1 Chloridella minuta
CAATCAAAGTTTGTGTAGTCGCAATATTCGTTGATTATCCAAAAATGTTCAGTAGTGCATTGACTTCTAGCATCGGCCAAATCAATTGCGTGTTTTTCTCTTGGGTGTGCGTTGGGTTTATTGCCGTAATAAAATACATCTCTAATCATTATTATACTTATGAAAATGTTTCACATACCCAAAGTTTTTACTAAATAATCGATGACTAAATCTGTTCTAATTATAGGTGGGAATGGTTATATTGGTTCCAGACTTATATACGAATTAAACTCAGCTTACTCAATTGAAAGTGTGGATCTTTGCTGGTATGGTAAAGATTTTAAATATAGCTATACAATCGATTACAATAATCTTACTAAAGAATATCTCAGTAAGTTTGATACCATTGTATTATTAGCCGGCCATAGCTCGGTTAAAATGTGTATTGGTGATGTTAACTCTAGTTGGAACAACAATGTAAATAACTTCAACACCTTAGTAAACAAACTAGATAAATCACAATTATTGATTTATGCCAGTAGCGGAAGCGTATATGGGATAACTGATGTGCCACTAGCAGAAGATGTTCACATTACATTCAAACCGATTAATAACTACGACTTAACCAAGTACTCGTTAGATTTAAACGCACAAAAGTTTATAGCTGAAGGATATAATATTGTAGGTTTACGTTTTGGTACAGTTAACGGGTGGAGCCCAAATGTCAGAGAGGAGTTAATGATTAATTCAATGACTAAAAGATCGGTTGAAACTAACAGTTTAACTATAAACAATGTAGGTATTCAACGACCAATATTGGGAATTACAGACTTAACTAGGGCGATAAAAACTATTATTGAGACACCCAAGTTTGGTATTTATAATTTAGCTAGTTTTTGTGATACTGTTGAAAACATATCATCTAATGTCAGTCAAGTATTACATTCTAATGTACAACGTACTAATGATGTACCAAATACTTATAATTTTCTTATGGACGTAAATAAGTTTAAAACAGATTATAACTTTATGTTCAATGACACTACTACCTCTATTGTAACTGAATTAGTAAACAAAATTGATACAGTGACTTTTAGCAACAGAAATCAATATAAAACATATGAATAACCTAATAGAAAATACAACGTGCTTAGCCTGTGGTGGCACACATTTAATACCTTCATTAGATTTAGGTAATCAACCTTTAGCTAATAATTTAAAAGACAAACCATACAAACAAGATACATATCCATTAGGAGTTAATCTGTGTGAAGATTGCTGTCATTTGCAATTAACTCATACAGTTGATCCTAAAATAATCTATTCCAATTACTTGTACGTTGCTGGTACCAGCAAAACATTAAAAGACTATAGTAAATGGTTTGCAGGTTATGTAGTAGAAACTATGGATCGTAAAACTGGTAACGTATTAGATATTGGATGTAATGATGGTACGCAACTAGATTGTTTTAAACCCTATAGTTTAAATACATTTGGTATTGATCCAGCAGAAAATATTTATCCAACTAGTTCAGTAAAACATGATGTTATTTGTGACTATTTTGGTCCAAACATTATAGAGAAAATTCATTATAATTTTGATGCCATTACTGCACAGAATGTGTTTGCTCATAATCCAAATCCAATAGAATTTTTGCAAACTGTTAAAGAATTAATGAGTGACCATACAATGTTATTCATTCAAACTAGTCAAGCAGATATGGTTTTAAACAATGAGTTTGATACTATATACCACGAACATATCAATTTCTTTAATGCTAATAGTATGAATGAGTTAGCTAAAAGAGCAAACTTAAATCTAATAGATGTGATTAAAACTCCAATACACGGGAATAGTTATATATTTGTATTAAGTAAAATACAAAAACGTACATTTAACGTAGAGAACATTATTAAGAATGAATCCAAATTGTTAGATTTAAAAACATATAAAGAATGGGAGCAAACAGTTCAATCTAATATGTTTGAATTAAAATCTGTAATCAATGCGTATAAGGCTCAGGGTTATAAGGTAGTAGGTTACGGTGCAGCCGCTAAAGGTAACACATTGTTAAACTATATCAAAGAACCATTAGATTTGATTATAGATGATAGTCCACTCAAGCATAATCTATACAGTCCGGGACACAATTCACCTATAAAATCTATAGATGTATTAAAAGAATATAGTAAAGAAGATAAAATATTGTTTATGCCATTAGCTTGGAACTTCTTTACTGAGATTAGTAATCGTATTAAGGTAGTAAGAAACGAGCCGCAAGACTTGTTTTTAAAGTATTTTCCAAAGGTAGAAATTAAAAATGTATAAATTCCCAGTTATTGAATTAGTAGATAGATATTGTATCGCCAAGCTTAAGTTTGCAAAATTAAATGATAATAAAGAAGAATTAGATTTTTACGCCGATCAGCTAAAAGATTTGGATCTTAATCTGATTAGGGAAGACTTAGATAAACTATATGATGTTCATGCTAGAGTATGGGAATTAGAAGATGATTTTAAAAAATACACAGTAGAGCACAAGTATAGTTTAGAGGAAGTTGGGCGTAGAGCTATCCATGTTCGTAATATATTGAACGAGAGATATATTTTAAAGAACAGAATGGCTGAAGTTCTTAACGACCCGGTAAGAGAAGTTAAAAAATACGGTTGATTATTTAAAGATACCAAGCTTGGTAAAGTCTAATGGCCATTTAAAATTTCTTTCTTGTAAGAATAGCTGATGATTATGTTCAACAACTGACTGACAGTGTTTTATCAATATATTCAACTCTGACTCTGATAGCGATGCTATTCGTTGCATTTCACTTATGATGGCCTGCTTACGTGCAATAGGCTCTTGGATATTATCATACTCCTCATTAATGAATGGATGAAATGTTTTATACCCGTGTCTGTGCAGCCAATTTAAACACCCCGGAACTCCGTATATCATAAATGGTTTTTTTACAGAGATTGCTTTCCAAGTTTTTTCAGTTAGGTGAATGACATTGCCAATATGAATTGTTTCTAATACTATGTGAATAGAAGATTGATTTATAGCATCAAATAATGAAGGTGCATAGTATTTAATTATATCCTTTTCAATGGCATAAGGCATACCATCAACCCAATCTGATATTTTCTTTCTAGTATTTGGAATGACCTTATATTTTATTGGGATCATTTTTTTTATATCCGATAATTCAGTTGGATGTTCTCCATCTGAGTACGGGGAAGCATTAACATAACTGTATATACATTTATCTAATAATCCAGTAGCAATCAAATCACAGAAAAAATGAAATCTCCATTCTCTACTTGACCTAGAAAATACACTAAACAACTTTGTTGGTTCTACTACTGGTCCGGTATACTCTATTGTTTCATTTTTTAGTAATTGGTTATGCCCGGCAATGTGAATTTTCATATTGTTTTTATCGAAGCATTCAACAACATCGGGTATCTGTAAGTAATCCATTATTATCAAATAAATCTGATCCGGATTTAATTGATTTTGTTGTATGAACTTAATGATTACGTCACAATAAGACCGCACGTGTAACGGGGACCAATCGTGATGTAATATCAAAATGCTACTAGGATCTGATTGTAAATGATTAATAATTTTAGGCACATACTTATTATATTCTTTTCCGTCTCCCCAATCACTACACACATGATGCGGAATACTATAATAGGCAGAATACGGTTCTGCAAAGGTAGATTCTTGGAATAATTTATATGTAGTTTTAAAATAATTACATGGTGTCTCTTGGAATACCGTATATTTTTTAGGGGAAGACCGTGATTGTAGACGAGCAATAAGTGCCGAAACTGAGTATTGTTTAGGAGAAGAACTTATAAGCGGGAGAGGAATAGATTTTGGTTTTGGTTTTGATTTTACTGTGTTAAAATTATGTTCAACAATATCTCTAGCAAATATTAAAAATTCAGCCAACTCATCGTCGGGTAATTCAGATAATCTTTTTATCTCTTTTACTACCATATGTATTCTAGTTATATCATCTAACTCATTGTCATAATCTTCATTTATCCAAGGACTAAATGTTTTATACCCGAGATACCTAAGCAGTTCTAATGATTTTGCTACACCTACTATGATAAATGGATGCCTATTTAATATGGCTTTGAATATTTTTTCGCTTAATATTCTACCGACACCGGTTTCACCCGCATGACTTTCTGTTTGCATACATAATGTTTCTGTCACCACACTAAAATAAGTTTCTTCATAATACTCTTTCTTAGTATCTCGTAATCTACCCCTAGAACGCTGATCCTCAACAGTAGTATCTAAAAACATAGATTTTAAATTACATATTTTTTCTTTATTCTCTGTTAATAAATGAAGTACTTCAGGGTTATTTTGAATTGAGCCTAACATGGTATTATTATAATATGTAGTAGCGTCTGGTAAATTATCAATGGTTGTTCCATATACGTAACAGTTATAACTAACATGACCATAATGGATCAAATCATAGGCGCACATCAAACCCATAAATATTATACGATGTCCTCGAGGTTGACCATTAAAACTTAAAAATTTCTTCTGATAAACACTACGATTTAATGTTTCAATTGCGGTATCAGGAATTTCATGTGGTTTTGAATTAGCATACACCGTTGCATCCCACTCATATAATACCAACCATTCTGCCCTACACGGTGGTAAATTATATTTTGCACTAATATGATTAATTTCTGTTACTATATCTGGACTATTTGTTAAGTATAGCACTTGCTCGGCAGGTATGTTGTTGGCTATAATTAAATGTTTATAAATTCCGTCTATAATGTCATGGTATGCTTCACTATAGTTACTAACTATAATTACAAGTTCCTTCTTTTTAACTTTATCAATCAACTCAGTGGTCATTAAAGTATCGATTGGATAGTGAAGGAAGGCGTCCCAACTTAATATATTAACATGCCAATAATCAGTATCATCATAATCCCTAACCTCAAATGACCAACATGGATATGAAAGCCAATCGAGTTTATCAAAATCGCATTTAGTATAATTACCAAAAGTGCTTATATTTGGCCAACGATCAGAGTTTATTATCATACAGATTGTTTAATTTTTATATGAAGATTATCCCACAAATCAGAAAAGGATTTTTCTTTTTTCATTTGATTTTTTTCTAAGTTGTCAGTCCATTCAATAAAATTAATATTTTTATTTATAGTATTGAGTATTGACTGCTGTAATGTTGTACGTAATGCTAATAAAACATCAATTCCAGGGCCAGTTGGATATTTAGATACACATAAATCAATCTCATTTATAGCTAAACTTCTTAATTCACTTGACATATTAAACACATCTAACTCATCATTAGTTAATAATTGCCACTCAATTTGATCTACGTAGCCAGTTGCAACAACATTATCATAAAGTTCAACTAAATCAAACGCAGAATATACACAATATAATGGGAATAAATTTACTTTTTTATTATGTTTTTTAAGATATTGTAGATTATTTTCTACTATTTTCCAAGAAGCTCCGTGCCTGACATATTCAAATTTATCACCTATATTTTCGAAACTTACTCCCCATCGCACATATGGTTCTTTCATTAAACGTTGAGCAATAGAGTTAGTTTCAACTGAGACAGATAAGTTAGTAATAAGACATATACTACTATTGGGCAACAAATCTAATAGTTTTTCGTTTTGTTTTTGTAATAACGGCTCGCCGCCCAACAACATTATATCTGTTGTGGTTTCACGATTTTCTTCAATAAACTGAAATAGTTGATTTTCAATAGTTGAACTAATAGGATGAAACTCTTTTGTACCTAAGATAGTAGCCCATTTGGAACTAAAATAAGGCATACAATAATTACATGATAAATTACAGGTATTGCCCCATCTGATATCAACACGTTTAAGTTTAAAATAATCGGATGTTAGATTTTTATTAGGATCGGGTATATTTTCTGTACGTTGACTTGATACGCCCTTATTCATTAAATTAACACAACTACTACAATAAGGATGACCTTCATCAGTGAATTGGCCAGCTCGTATATCGGATGCTAGTTTACCATTTAATATATCTTTTATAGAAGTTTCTTTAAGGTTTCCCAAAGATGTTGTCCCTGCACAACAAAAAGAAACATCCATTCTAGAATCAACAAACATAGCCTCAAAAGGGAATATGCAGTTTAAATGCTGGTTCATCTCTTTTCTCCATCTTTTATTATACAATCAGGTTGTTTGTCCGTATATACACTGCGGCCTGCATGTCTTTCTGCACCCTCGTGTGTATAGATTTTATCAATCTTACTAAAAGATCCGCAAGTTTCTGAACAGAATATCATTTTACCCTCGTATGCACTAGGCTTATCCCATGTATCAGCATATACTTTATTCAAGTGACCTTGATTTAAAATTTCTTCTAATGAATATTTGTCTAGTGAAAACTTATCTTTTCCATAGTCATTCAATGAATGATGCAATTGCTGATGAGTAGTAGAGTTACCCGATACGCTATTTAAATGTGTTCCTATATAACAGCATGGAGCTACGTAACC
Organism: Chloridella minuta; assembly: GCA_032273045.1. NCBI lineage: Eukaryota > Xanthophyceae > Mischococcales > Pleurochloridaceae > Chloridella > Chloridella minuta. The sequence continues at coordinate 6,547 of JAUKPQ010017841.1, forward strand.
AAAGTTATCAACAAATATTTCTTTACCTTTCGGAAACCAAGGCGCGGATTTGCATTTGATTTCACAAGAGTTGTAATGATCGAAATTTTTCAATGCTTCTTTATTTAAAGGTCTATGGTCAAAATTTATCGGTACACCTTGCATCACAAATTCTATCTTTTTAGCTTTACGCCACTCTGCATATTCTTCACGGTCAAATTCTGTTGCCCCGTATACTGCGTCACCTTCTGGCTTTTCTAGATTTCTATTTTCAGGTAACTTAGGTGCATTGATGTAATAATCTAATTTTCCGTCACTATTCAATGCTGGCATACCAGACAGTGATTTACCGTTATCAACACCTAACGCTTTTTTAGGCATAAAAAACTCAAATCCAATATCATGTGCAAATTTTCTAGCTTCTTCTATCTGATGCTCATTGTGTTCAAAAATTAAATAATCCCAGCTGGTGCGTTTATTAGCTCCGTTACCCGCAATAAATGCTTTAACGTTCTCCATTAGTTTTGACCACTTGACATTTCTACGATAGATATGATTAGTGTCTTCCAAACCGTCAATACTAAAGGTCATTACCCAATGACTTAACACTTGATCCGTATGTTGTCCAAACAGCTTTCCTACTTTTTCCCACCATTCAGCACTTCTCATGCCGCCATTGGTATTAACTCTAACTGCTGTGCTATCTGATGTATCTGAAATATATTGACAAATCTCATAGAAATCCTTAGCCATGCATGGATCTCCCTGTGTACCGCAGAATAAAATCAGATTAGTTTTTTTAATGATCTCCGGAGGGAAATATTTTTTAAATTTTTCTAGTGTGATTTGTTCTAGTTCTAAATCCGGACGAGTAAGTGTGCTACCATATAAAAAACGCTGACACATAGGACAGGCGGCATTACATGCATTAGTTAGCTCAACATGTAACTGTGATAGTTCATTATAGTTCCAAAAATTATTCATTAGTAAATCCTATCAATTTTGCAAATTCAGGGAATATTTCACTATATTTCTGTTCACGATACTTATCGTGTGTTTTTGTAGATGTAAACAGTTTTTCCCAATTGGCTGGGTTTGAGGTACCATTACGAATAAACTCAATAATACCCGGTATTGAATATTGCAAGTTGTATTCTGCGGGGACTGCTTCTAACTTGGCAATTACTGCATCTTTGTATTCATTAGGTAATTGATTAATATTAAATTCTTCAGGGCCGTGTACAAGGTTTAAGTATACTCCAAAGTCTTTGAAGTTTTTATAGTTTTCATCTAGTATCTCTCTAACATAGAATATGTTTAAATTACTTAATGTAACACACCATCCATAATGCATATTGTTATACTTTTCTTTAAACTCTCTGGCTTTTTGCATTGTGTCAGTTACCTTATTCCAATCAGCCGGATATCTCATATAAGTGAATTGATCCTCAGTACCATCAATACTAAAAGATAAACTAACACTCTTGAAGTCTTTCCATACTTCAGTTGCATCATGCCAAACAGTGCCATTGGTATTATACTCAAGTGAAATATTCTTAGAATATCCCATCTCAACTGCCATCTCAAGTACCTTCCACATTCTTTTACTAAGTAACGGTTCTCCACCATAGAATACCATACTACGTAATGTTTTTAAGTGTAACACTATGTCATCCCAAAAGGGACTGTCATCAGCATATGTATCCTGATATATATGTAGTGATTTGGTATATTGATTTAGTGTACCGTGATGTTTTTCATTCCCGTAAATATCATACCATTCTTTAATCCACGTGGTGCTAATTGTAGGGCTACAAGTGCGGCATTTGATGTTACAAATGTTTCCTAGATTCAATTCTAATGATGTAATTTCTTCATGTACTATACCATTTCTAACATCAGTTACATATTTTTCATTATCACGTACCCGTTTGCTCTTTCTACCTGCGGCTTCTTCTTGCCAGCATAATGTACATGCAGAATGCTGAACACCACTATTCAATGCATCACGTACTTCAACTAACTCGGGTTTATAGAACATCTCACGTATGGGTTTACCTTTATCAGAAGGTCGTTCTATATCTCGCATCATACAACATGCAGTAGTAGTACCATTATTGTCAAATCTTAGTGCATGATTTACATCATAGCACCAAGTGTGGCTATTTTCTTCAGTCAACATTATTTCTTACTTTCATATTGCTCGTAAGTTTCCTTACATAACTTTGCAAAATCATCATACAACGGGAATAGTTTACTTAAACTTAAGTTACTACGTTGGTCATATTCAGTAAAGAATACATGGAAGTCTCTACGACCACGTTGTATTAAATCTTCTGTTACACGTGAACCACCTTCATAGTAATAATCACGCACACGTTTGAATTTTTCAATCTCATACTCAGCAAACTTAAGAGTGTTCGGTCCGGTTGATGATTCCGCGTTAGCTCTCATAAACTCTAAATCAGCTTCAAAGTATTTACCAAAATCTTCTTGAGGTAAGATGTTAATCATCCAGTGCGGTGGCTCTTTCAAGTAAGGTGTGTCAATATTGATACGTTGACGACTTGTATTATCTTGGTTGTATTTACCACGTAGCTCTAAGATTTTTTCTAACAATGGGCGAAAATAAGCAACACACAATACATTATATGTAATCATAAAACTGATTTCACATTCAGGTAAACCAGTTAAATATGTGTTTAGATTTTCTTCCCAAAGAGCACAATCTAATCCTCTACGCATATATTCCGCTTGTTCACCCCAACTATCAATACTAGTGAACATCTTAAATCCCTTAATCTTCTTCTCAGCTAATAACTTAGATACAGCATCAACCATACGTTGAACACGTGTATTAGCTACACCCAAATTACTATTAATGATTAAAAATAGATTAGGGGCAGGTTCTGAATCTAACTTCTCTAATAGTTTAAATGTGCTTGGGTGCATCAATGCTTCACCCCCAGTTAAACGTAAAACTTTCAAGTCTAATCTTAAGCTTGGCCACCATTCCCAGAATGCATCAACATATGGATTATTTTCATCATCAGGGAAATAGCTACCACTGGCATTATTTTGCATGAATTCTATGCCATACTGATTGTATGTTAAATCATAGTTTCCGTGCTTTTTGATTTCTTCAATCCAGAGTGTACTAGATTGTGGGCAACAGTAACCGCATTTAAAGTTACAATTGTTACTAAAGCTCATCTCTAAGTAATATGGATTGAGATTAGAATCCCATGGCATGTTACGAATCAACTCAACTTCTTTATCAATATCTAGCCAATCACTTGAATTGTGAATAGCTCTATCGCTAAAATGTTCGCCGGTCAAGTCTTCAATATTCCAGCAGTAATAGCATTCATCTGGCCTACCACCCTCAAGCATTGTTTTACGTTGTTGTTTTTTCCACTTAGTATTATGTAAAGCAGATACGTCTATTTTGATTTCTTCTAATGGAGTTTTTGTTGGTCTTGGATGGTAACAAGAATGATTATCGCCGGTGTGTAAGTACAAAGTTTCATTCCGCCATTTTTGAACACAGAAGCCTGGTCCAACTGTATTCAGTTTATCTATAGTTTTTCTAAATTGTTGTGTCATATTAATATTTAATGAGTTGTATGCGCTTTTACGCATTCTCTCCAAAAGCCTTTAAGCTCCGGAAATGTTGCTAGAAACGTAGTTTGGCGTCGTCTATCATATTCGGTAATGAACATATAGAAGTTATTTTTATTTAGCTGTAATTGGCCTGGTGGCAAATATTCCTGCATTACAGCTAAATCTCTTTTAATTTTTAATATTTCGTAGGGTTTAAATCCTTCGAAGGTTTCTAAATAATCATCACCTTGAACGTTGTCTTCCATAAACTTCAAACAACGTTCTACTTCAGTAATACCATATTGCCCAGCATTTTGAATACTGAACCAAGGTGGGTAACGTAAGATTGGTATATCAAAGAAAATACGTTGGAACTTCTTTTGTTTATACTTCTTATGTTCCATTCCATGCGAATCTTCTGGTATAATATCGAACTCTATTTGATTTCTACCACCAAATTCTTCTCTAAGTTCTAGTATCATTTCTAAGAACTTATGTAAACTTGGAATAGAAAGTATATTGAATGTGTTAATAAAACTTACTGTAGTATATTTTGTTTCACGTAAGAAAGTACGTACATTGTTTATCATACGGTCAAACTCTAAACCTGTACGCATATATTCGGCTTGTTCACCAAAACCGTCTAATGACACAAATAACCAAAAATGTTTAAATCCTTTATCTACATACCAATGATTACCGCTATGCTCATTAAAGTTTTCTTTATCCTCATATGTACGTAATTGTTCGATTGCTTTTACTTTTTCAACAAAGGTATCAAATAACTTCTGATCCGGCGGACACATATTACTAGTAATAGATAGTTCTAGTTGTCCATGTGGATTTTCATTAACATAATCTAATACCTTAAAGGTGTTCTTATCCATTAATGGTTCTCCACCTGTCATTCTGAATACACGCAGAGTGCGATATATTTCAGGCCACCATTTCCAAAATGCTTCTACATACGGATTATCCTTGTTTGGTACACGAAGTGGCATTTTGCCACTTAGTTCAAGTGCAGTTAAGTCATTGTGAATCATATTTTGTAGTTGATAACCACCATGTATTTTTACCTCTTCTTCCCACTTAGTGGAAAGATGTGGACTACAGTACATACATTTAAAATTACAAGCCTGGTTAAAGTTAACTTCTACATATCTAGGAACTACATCATAATCAAACTTATTTGTAGTAACTTCTTCAAACGTAGGAGCATTCCACCATTCGCTACTACGATAATGTCTATCACTCAAATGACCGTTAGGATCATCGGATGTTGCATCTTCTACCTTCCAACAGTAACTACATCCATCAGGGCGTTTACCCTCAAGCATCTGCTTACGTTCGTGTATTTTAATAGGAGTATTATGCAATACACTAGGGTTATCTTTTAATAGTTCTAAAGGAATTTTATGAGTGGGAGGATGATAGCAACTTTGTGTAGTACCATTAGGTAAATGCAAGCTAACTTGTTGCCATTTTGCTAGACATAGTGATGGACTGACTGCATTCAATCGGTCACGCATTTCACTAGCATGGTCGTGATATTCACCGCTCATTACCAGCCTTCAATCTTACGAATAACTTCCATTTCAGTAACTAATGGTCCTAAATTTCTAGAGTCTGCTTTATAA
>JAUKPQ010017852.1:0-11762 GCA_032273045.1 Chloridella minuta
AACGGGGCGATGATCGGCAGCGGAGAATGGGAAGACGACAATGCGCCCAAGGCGTACCTGAACTTCATCCTGTTCGATAAGGATTATGTGCCCTACGATATGGGCTGGGACCAGATCGATGCCGGGGCGCTGGAAACCGGCACGAACGTGTTGCATGACACGCTGCAGCTTTTTGCTGCCGTGCAAAAGGCCGGATATATTTATATTTACCTAAGCAACGAAAACAACAAGCTGGTGGATGTGTATTTTGACGATCTGACCATACACCATAGCTTAAGCCCGGTGGTGCAGCAGGATGATTATTATGCGTTCGGGTTGAACTTTAATTCGCAACAACGGGAGATGGCGGAGAAGAATAATTTTACCTATAACGGGAAGGAAATACAGGATGAACTTGATTTGGGGTGGATGGATTATGGTGCGAGGATGTATATGCCGGAGATTGGGAGGTGGGGTGTAGTTGATCCCAAGGCAGATAAATACCAATCTGCATCATCCTTTGTGCAATGTTTTAATAATCCAACAAATTTAATTGATCCTAATGGGATGGAGGTTGATCTCTCAAACATGTCCAAAGAAGAAAGGAAAAAATATGAAACACAAGTCAATTATCAGCGAAAGAATAGTAAACTGTTTAACGCCATGTACTCACAATTGGAGCAATCAAAACAGGTTTATGCTATCAAATTTGGAGAGACCGAGAAAAGATCAGACGGCACATCAGTACCTGGAAACTTTGAACCCAATGAAAAAGATGGTGGAGGTACGGTGACATTTTTAGAAGGACAGGACGTAAATCCTCAGGTTTTGTCAGAGGAACTATTTCACGGATTTCAAAATGACAATAAAGATCAATATGGTGATGGGAACTTCAATCGAGAATTCGAAGCTAAAGTTGCAGTCACGGCTATTGGCATGGAAAGTGCAGGTTTCGGAATGTTTGCAGGTATGGAAAATACGCAATATGACATGATGATGGGTAAATTTGGGGAAGACAATAAACCACTAACTTCAAGTGTGATTTCTTCTGAAGAGTTTGTAACAAAATACATTGAAAGTGCCAATTCTTATGCCGAATATAATACAAAAAATAAAATAGGAAATCGGAATTATAAAGTGTCTACGCAGACTGCACCTGTTAGTTTGCAGAAAATGGTCGCAAAAGCTTATGAAAAATAGAAGTAAATTTTTTCTTATTGCAATACTTTATTTGGTTCAATACCATTTAATGGCTCAAATAAATATCTCGGTGGATCGTAATTGTGTGGATAGAAATTCAGCAGTACTTTCTAAAGCTTTGATCACTTCATTAGGTGAGCCTACCTTAAAAATTTTATTGGAGAATGACGTGAACTTTGTGCTTATCGCTAGCGTAGATTCGTTAGGAAACATTATTGAAATACATAAATTCAATTCAAATAATAAAATGATGAGTGATAGCTTAAAAGAATGCATCAAATCTCATTTGATTTCAAATGTTATTACTTTTTTTATATGCTATGAAGAACCCTTAAGCTCTAGTGCGTTAAATACAATAAAATCAGACCTTCGAACGGGGAAGAGAAATAATTTTATCATCAATATTCCTTTTCCTGGAAATTTGATAGCTCTGTATGATTACGATGTAAATAAAGTAGCTAATGGAAAGCCGATGCCTAAAGTGGAATACCTAAAAAATCAAGCAAAAAAATTGGGAGTTGAATAGGTAGTGCGATTGGGTAGTGCACCAGATTATCAGGTGCCAGACTTTAGCAGGTATAACACCCTGATATTCAGCAGATCGATTCTTGCAGTGCGGTTTTATCTTACCCGCATGAATGGTCATCATTTTCATTTTATGGTGCTGTAAGGAAAATTACAGGCCTTTTATAATCTGGTAGTGCACCAGAATATCAGGTGCTATACTTTAGCAGGTGTAATGTCCTGATATTCAGCAGATCGATTCTTGTCGTGCGGTTTTATCTTACCCGGATGAATGATCATCCTTTTCATTTTATGATGTTGTAAGGAGAGACGATCTGCTTCTCTAAGAGCATGGAAATGCTGGAAGCGTGTTTACGGATTTATTTCTGGGGAGCTAAAGGCCTTTCAAAAACTCACTCATAGACATCTCAAAATATTCACAGATCGTATGCAGCGTAGATAGTGAGATGTCTCTTTTCTCCGATTCTATCCGGGCGATGTGAATCCCTGTATCCGTCTGGAAGCGAAGCTGTGAAATACCTTTTTGCTCGCGCACCTTTTTGATGCGGGCTATGATCTTGTCAGTTAACGCTTCGTTCTTATTAACTCCCATGCTTGAAAAGTCAATAAATATTTACCAGGAAGCACTTACCTTTTGGTAAGTATTTAGTATCTTACCCGTGTAATTAAAATTGAAGATTTATGACACCTCTTGCTAGCCCTGAGTCTGGTGCATTATCGAATGGATCAGATCTAATTCTATTTCTCATCAGCGAAGAACTCAAAAGCCGCAAGTTCTTCAACACCCTGCAACAGCTCGGCCTGGAAGATTCATATTACCAACCGCATTTAGATGAAGCCATTTTTGCGTGCGTAGGCTTGACAGAAGAAAGCAATGCTACGCTTGATTTTTACTATACGGTGATGGAATCGCATGCAAACAAAATTGGAATTAAAAAAGAAACCGTAGTTGAACAGGCCAGGGAAGTGCTTGTTAAGTTGCAGGAACATGCGGCAGAAAGCCGCAGTGGAGCAGCTTAATCAGTACGCGCGGTGGCCTGAGCCAAATGCGGGGGCGGGACGGCCTTGCGGGTTGAAGCATGTTTGGCTCTTGATCTTTTTGTTACTTTTTCCATCAAGGGAAAAAGTAAGGAAACGTGTTTGAATACTTTAACTGGTTTTAGTGCAAAGGTGCTGACCGAAGCTGCGAACTGCGGCAGGGATAGTAGCGGAAAGCAAAGCTTGCAGCGGATAGCCCGGCCCGAGGTACGAGGGAGCCGCTCAAACATAAGCAACCTGACCTACGATTACGGAACCACCACGACCCAAAGCAACAAGCTGCTGAAAGTGACCGATGCAGGCGACATCACGAAAGGATTTAAGGACGGTAACGTTTCAGGTAATGATTACAGCTACGATGTTAACGGCAACCTGACCTACGACAAGAACAAAGGGATCAGCGGGGCGTCAGGCAACGTGATCGCGTACAACTTTATGAACCTGCCGGAGAAAGTGCAGAAGTCATCCACGCAGATCATTCAATACATCTACGATGCGTCCGGAGTAAAGCTAAGCCAGTTGCTTACCGATGGCAGCACGAAGAAGCGGACGGATTATGTGGGTGAGTACATCTATGAGAACGATACACTTCAGTTTATCAACCACGAGGAAGGCAGGATCATACCAGGAACACATCCGGAATACCAGTACCATTTGAAAGACCACTTGGGGAATGTGCGGATGACGTTTACCACCAAGCCTCAAGCCGACACGTACACAGCAACGTTTGAAACAGCAAACGCCACAGCGGAAGGCTCCATGTTCAACCCGAGCTACAGCCATGCAACGATCATCAACAGCAGCTTGTATAATCATACAACCTCCGGATCGAAATCTCAACGGCTGAGTGCGGCAACCTCCAATGAGATTGTCGGCCTCTCAAGGTCGTTAAGCGTGATGCCGGGGGATACCATCTACATGGAAGCGTTTGGCAAGTACTATACACCTACGAATACCAACTCGGGTATATCCGTTTCGGGGCTGGTAGCCTCGATTGCTTCTGCGTTTGGTGTGTCGCCTGCCTCGACCGGTGAAGCACTCAAGGCCTACAACAGCATTAACAACATGTTCACCATTAACGGAGCGATGATCGGCAGCGGGGAATGGGAAGACGACAATGCGCCCAAGGCCTATTTGAACTTCATCCTGTTCGATAAGGATTTTGTGCCGTATGATATGGGCTGGGACCAGATCGATGCCGGTGCGCTGGAAACCGGCACGAACGTGCTACATGACACGCTGCAGCTTTTTGCTGCCGTGCAAAAGGCCGGATATATTTATATTTACCTGAGCAATGAGAACAACAAACTGGTGGACGTGTACTTTGATGATCTGACGATACAACATGCATTAGGCCCGGTGGTGCAGCAGGATGATTATTATGCATTCGGGTTGAACTTTAATTCGCAGCAGCGCGAGAGAGCAGAGAAAAACAATTATACGTACAACGGTAAGGAATTACAGGATGAGCTTGATTTGGGATGGATGGATTATGGGGCGAGGATGTATATTCCGGAGATTGGGAGGTGGGGTGTTATTGATCCATTGGCTGAGAAATTTCAAGATTGGTCGCCTTTTAATTATGTCTATAATAATGCAATCAATGTAATTGATCCCGATGGCAACTCGGGTGAGCCAATAATTGATAAGAAGAATAAAACCATTACTGTTAATATGGTTTACGTGTTTTACGGCTCAGGGGCTAATAAGGATAATAGTAAACAAGCGGCTGCAACAATATCAAATAAGTGGAATGCAAAGGCTGGCAAAGATGGATGGAGTGATGCAGGTGACGGCTGGAAAATAAAGGTGCAGGCCATTGGTTTAAATGTTCGTGAGAGTGAAGCTCAAGATATGGCCAAGGATAATGCTGGCAACGCTTTATTTAATTTCATTAGGGTGGAAAACCAAAATAATGCACAAGGTGTTGAAGATGAAACAACTGGAGAAACGGATCACAACGTTTCATTTCAAGATGGAAACTCCGGCTTTTGGACTACAAATGATATGAAAGACACCACCCCCGCTCATGAAGCAGGGCACGGCCTAAATATATCTAATCCTTGGCATATTGGGGCTGATGGCTTAATGACTCCTGCTACAGATCAGAGAGCAGTCTCAGAATCAAATTTGGTAGACTTACGTATTAACGCTTTGGACGCAAAAGATAAATCAAGTCCATTTGATAAATTGTTAAATCGAAAAAGAGGTAATCTTGGCTCCACGCAAACAGTGATCTATGATGAAGAAGGCCGTTCAAAGAACTAAGATGGTGATTAAAGCATCTTTTATGATTATGATGCTTAATATTAGCTGTAATGAAAGAAAGATTTCGGATCAAGCATACATCAAAATAACCGATGACTCCTTATTGTCGATTTCAAAAGCATGGAAAAGTGATTTTTCAGGTTGTCTGAAACTAAGACACCCTGTTAAGATAAAGCAATTAATTGTTCAATTGAATTTGATTGGATCGGACTCAACAGCTGTAAAGAAATATTTAGGACAACCAAATAAAGTATCATTTGTAAAAGGAGAAAAATACTACACATACTTTATGGAATGTGTAGGTGAGAAAAAAATTAGCTATAGTAATTTTTACTGTTACTTTCGAGGTGATTCGCTATATACATATCAGCACGCAATGTATTAATGAGGTAGTAGGTAGTGTTTTCAAAGTGTCACATGCCCGGTAGTTCCCCCAATCTACCGCAAGTTTAGCGCAGCGTAACTTGTGGTGACTATGCTGTAAGCTTTCAGCTTACAACCTTGCGAGTCTTCCTAGCAAATCGTAACTTCCTGTATGAGCCGTAATTATAAATTCCGGGATCAGCAGAAGCTTTATTTTGTTTCCTTTGCCACTGTAAACTGGATTGATGTATTCATTAGAAGGCAATACAAAGACATCTTCGTAGATAGTCTGCAATACTGTCAGAAAAATAAAGGGCTTGAGCTTTATGCCTGGTGCATTATGAGCAGTCATGTACATTTGATCATTGGCACAACGGGTGAAAAGATGGAGGATATTATGCGTGATCTCAAACGGCATACGTCAAAAGCAATGTTAAAAGCTATTGCCGACAATCCACAGGAAAGCAGAAGAGAATGGATGTTGTGGATGTTTGAGCGGGCCGGAGAAAGAAATTCTAACAATAGTAAATTTCAATTCTGGCAACAGCATAATAATCCAATAGAGCTTTACAACAATGATGTGATGCAACAAAAGCTTGACTACCTTCACGCCAACCCGGTTGAAGCCGGATTCGTTAATGAACCATGGGAGTATTTGTACAGTAGTGCTAAGGACTATAGTGGGGGTAAAGGATTGATTGACATCTTGTATATTGAGTAGGCTTCAGTTGCAAACTGAAGACATTTCAGCCACAAGCTACAAGCTTGCGGCAGATGGGGGGTAATGTCCTGATATTCAGCAGATCGATTTTTGCGCTGGGGTTTTATCTCATCCGGATGAATGATCGTCCTTTTCATTTTATGGCGTTGTAAGGAAAATTACCGGCCTTTTATAACTTTCGTGCAACAGATTATCTGATGGAATGCTGGTATGGCCAAAGGACAATTAGAAAAGAAGTAATTCGTGATAAGATGCAATGACAAAAGTTAGATTATTTTTTGTGATCATCCTTCAAGTAATTTGGATTGATTGTAAAAGCCAACAAGCAAATAGATCATACTGTTTTAAAGGAAAGATAAACTCCACTTACGGTTATTTTTTTGATTTCTCTAAAGTTGACCTAACTTTTAAGGACTCTACCTTTGGGATGACAACTTCACTATACGAGGATGTAGACCTTAAACGCCTTGTCAAGCGTGAATCGTTTTCGGGAAGCTTTACGTACAAATCAGATACCGTTATCTGTACAGTAAATATACCTGAAGACTTTGTGAATAGGGAATATCTATTTCTTTTGAGGAAGCGAAAACTTCAACTACTCGGCCCACATAATACCCTTCAGAGTTGGAAATTGTGTGATTAGGCAATCTGAAAGGGTAACTGCATCATTCCACGTAACATGAGGTCACTCAGTCTTTTGGGAATACTATCTCATTCAAGCTCCTTAAAAAATGTCGAGAGATCTTTATTGTGTATATGTAAAACATTGACTAAAGTTTTAATGGTAATGTTTGATCCGTTTTCTACTCTCCAATATTGTTTACGGTCGAGACCGTTGTCGAGCGCAAAAGTTTCATAACTTGTATAGCCCTTTTCTTTTCTGAGATCCTTCAGGCGTTCCGAAATCTTTATTAACCATTCGTCCGAGTCAATCTTCTTTGTCTTTGCCATAGACAAAAGGAAAATATTTATCAACAAATCCTTACGGCATATATTGCACATTTCGTTCCTGTGGCATATATTGCACATATAATTAAATTAAATCCACGGCTATGGAATTATCAAATGATCCCAATGGAATTCTTATGTCTGCAAGCAAGCCAATACTACTTTTAATGATCTGTGAAGAACTCAAAAGCCGCAAGTTCTTTAACACGCTTCAGCAGCTCGGCCTGGAAGATTCGTATTATCAGCCACATTTAGATGAAGCCATCTGTGCGTGCGTGGGCCTGATGGACCAGAGCGATGCCACGCTTGATTTTTATTATGCCGTTATGGAAGAACACGCGGGGCGGATAACGAAGGAGCGGGAGGTGGTGGTGGATGAGGCGAGGGTGGTGCTGGAGAAGTTGATTGGCCTCACCCGAACGTTGCGTGAGCAGGAGAAGCCGTAACCGGCAGGAGGTTTTTTGTTGTGAGAAGTTTGGAGTTGGGGTGAGGCACACACGCTGGAAAGCGATACTGTTGTTATAGGAGGAGGTGCTTACTTGCTGCGCAACGAGGGTGGGAGGTCCTGCGACCCTTCGGCAGGCTCAGGGTGACAGGCTTTGGTTGACACGCTCATGCTTCGACTTCGCTCATGCTTCGACTTCGCTCATGCTTCGGCTGCGCTGATGCTTCGGCTGCGCTGATGCTTCGACTCCGCTCATGCTTCGACTGCGCTTATGCTTCGGCTGCGCTGATGCTTCGGCTGCGCTGATGCTTCGGCTGCGCTGATGCTTCGACTCCGCTCATGCTTCGGCTCCGCTCAGCATGGCTTGGAGCAGGAAGTGTGTTTGATGGGGTTGGGCTGATATAGGGAATGAGTCTTGGCCGGAAGGTAAGGGCCGTAAACATTTTTTGCCTGGACAGGTTAGTAAACATAAGCATCGTTCATCGCAACCGGCCCCTTACTTCCGTGCAGCTGGAGAAGCTGATGACGCGGTTCCAGAACATGATTGGTGTGCTGGCGGAGAAAAAAGAGCTTCGGCTGCATGCGAACATTGACCAGTTTTATTACATGCAAAAACTGGTGGAGCTGAGGCTGCTGGTGAGTATCCTGAAGGCATCTTGTCCTGCAGAAACTCTGCTGCATGAAAAAATCCGGGAACGGTACACGAAAATGTTCTGTACCTGGAAGAAAGACGCAAGGTACCTGAGCGAGTATCTCCGCGCTGCAGAGCGCAACCTTACACGGATACCGTTCGCAGAAACGGACCTTGCCTGCTAGCGCAGTTGCCATTTCAAAAAAACTCTTTTATATTTTTTGTGTGTTGTTGCCTGCACACCGGATTATGCTGAAAGGATGATCCGGGAATGCAGACCACACACTGGAAATTTTACCGAATGCTGAGGCGCTATTTGCGGGGTAGCCTGGGAGAGGCGGAACAGGCGCGGTTCGAAAAGTTCCTGGAGGAGACCGCGCTTCCGGAAGCCGATACAGTCTGGACGGAAGCGGATCAGTTAGCCTTGTTTGAATCGATATACAAAAAAATACACGAAGCGAAACCTGTGAAGAAACACGTATCCACCACGCGGTTTATTACTGCTGCCACCGGAGTAACCGTTGTGCTGCTGGTGGCATATTACCTGGTGCTTACGCTGGTGGTGAAGCCCGCATTCCACTCCACTGAACAGGCATCACACGCAGCAGAGAAAACAATCCTTACGGATGGTACGCTTGTCTGGCTGAAGCGGGGGGACAAACTTTCGTATTATGAAACGCCCGATGGCCAGCGGCATGCGATGCTTACCGGTGAAGCGTTGTTTGAAGTAGCGAAAGACCCATTGCGGCCTTTTATCATTCAATGTGGTGCTGCCGCGGTACGGGTAACGGGCACCAGCTTTACCCTGAGGAGCGTGCGTGACAGCGTTACGTTAACGGTGCTTACCGGGAATGTCCGGATGTATTCGGGTGAAGATACAGTCGGGCTGAGCGTGCTGCCCAACGAGACTGTTGTGTATGGCGGAACGGGCAGGATTATGAAGACGGGCCTGCAGGCCGGAGGTGTACCTGCGTACGTTCATGAAACCGAGTATAACATGAACTTCACCGATGTTACGCTTGACAGGCTGTTTGCCCGCATTGAGAAGAAGTTCGATGTGACGATCGCGGTAAAAGAAACACGCATTAACGCGTGCCACATTACGGCTGACTTCACCGATCACTCACTTGATAAAACCCTGTCGATGCTGGCCGAGGTGCTCGACATCACCTATGCAGTGGACGGAACCACGGTAACCATTAACGGAAAAGGATGCTACTGATGAAGCGGCAATCCTTCTTCCTGCTGATCAACTCCACGTAATCATTCGCGATGCAGGTGCGCGGCCTGCAACACTTTATCAGCACGCTGAAAACAGCCTGCCTGGAATCATATTGTCCTGATTGTTTGACTTTATCCCTAACCTGCCTATGAAGAAATGGTTTACAAAATTGAATGTGCTGGCTGCGGTGGTTGCCATTGCCTGCATAACCGGAACGGCTGATGCCGCAAACAACGAAGTGCTTGGCCGGAAAGTAACGCTGATGCTGAACAGCGTAACGTTCAGTGAAGCGCTTGCGCGGCTGGCTGCGGAAGCACAGGTGAAGTTTATTTACAGCAGCGACCACCTGAAAATCACCGACCGCATTACGCTGAGCGTGCATGAGAAAATATTAAAAGATGTGCTGGATGACCTGCTGCTGCCGCTCGGCATCAGTTACAAGGTGCACGATACGGAGGCGGCCATTACCTTGCGGAGACTGAACCGTTCAGCAATTTCAGAGCCGGCTGTGCCTGCGGTGCAGTTGACATTGATCAGCGGTTATGTGCGCGATGCGGAGGGCGGGCCGATGGCAGGTGTAAGCATTTACGTAAAAGGTGCCTCCCGCGGTACGATCACCGACCGTGAGGGTGCGTTCATGGTGGAAGCCGGGCCAACCGATGTGCTTATTTTTTCCTTCATCGGATTTACGACCGTTGAAGTTAAAGTCGGGATACAAACAATGCTTGACGTTGTGATGCAAGAGGCAGCCGAAACCCTGCATGAAGTGCAGGTCAATGCCGGGTACTGGAAGGTGAGTGATGAGAACCGGACGGGAAATATTTCACGTGTTACTGCAGCCGACCTTGACAAGCAACCGGTATCCAATCCGCTGATGGCATTGCAGGGAAGAATGCCGGGCGTTGTGATCACGCAGACGAGCGGAGTACCGGGCAGCGGGATGCGGTTGCAGATCCGCGGGCAGAACAGCTTGCGCAACGGCACTTCGGATAACGGTAACCTGCCATTGTATGTGATCGATGGCGTGCCGATCGAATCGAAGCCGGTTGAATCGAACGGGTTATTGCTGACAGTGGGCGGGATTGATCCGCTCAACGTTATTAATCCGGCCAACATTGAAAGCCTTGAAGTTTTAAAAGATGCCGATGCGACTGCGATCTATGGATCACGCGGAGCAAACGGTGTGGTGCTGATTACCACCAAGAAAGGAAAAGCAGGAGTCGTGAGCGTTGACCTGAGTGCATATGCGGGTGCGGGCCGGGCTTCGCACACACTTGACCTGATGAACACCCGGCAATACCTGGCGATGCGGAACGAAGCGTTTGTGAATGACGCGGCAACACCTTCAGTCGGAGATTATGATGTGAACGGTACGTGGGATGCGGGCCGGGATGTTAACTGGCAGAAAAAATTGTTCGGGGAAACCGCTTCCATCACCGATGTTCAGGCTGCTTTATCAGGTGGTACTGCATTAACAACGTTTCGTGTGGGCACCGGGTTGCACCGCGAGACCACCGTGTTCCCGGGAGACTTCGGGTATAAAAAGATTACGGGGAATGTAAGCCTTCATCATACTTCAGCCGATAAGAAGTTTACGTTTGCCCTTTCGCTTAACTACGGACTGGACCACAACAAACTTTTCAGCGGCAGTGTTGTGCTGGATGCGCTGACGCTTGCACCGAATGCTCCCGGCCATGATGAAGTCGGCAACCTCGACTGGACGGGGTATAGTTCGCTGCGTAAAAATCCGTTCAGCAACTTTGCGGTTACGCACAGCAGCAAGACTGCCAGCCTGATTTCCAACGCATCGCTCAGCTACGCCTTAACAAAAGAACTTAAGCTAATCACCAGTCTGGGGTATACCGATAACCACACCGATCAATTGATCAATACACCGCAGGCCTCGATGAACCCGGCTGATCCATCGCAGAGTTCGAGCCAGGTTAGTAACATATCCGGAAGGGGCTGGATTGCCGAGCCACAACTTGCATATGCGAAAGAACTTTTCGGGGGCAGGCTCGATGTGCTGGCGGGAGCCACGTGGCAGGAGAATAAAAGTCAGGCGTTATCGATGACCGGCAGTGGCTTTGCCAGCGATGGATTGCTGGGAAACCTGCGTGCTGCCAACAGTATTACGATAGGCCGTGATGACGAAACGTTGTACCGGTACATGGCCGTGTTTGGCCGTATCGGGTATAATTATCAGTCGCGATACTTACTAAACCTGACCGCACGAAGAGATGGGTCGAGCCGGTTTGGCAAAGACAATCAATTTGGAAACTTTGGCGCGGTGGGTGCTGCCTGGATATTTTCGAATGAAGGTTTTGTACGTAACCATGTTTCGTGGCTGAGTTTCGGCAAGCTGCGGGCGAGTTATGGAACAACGGGAAGTGACCGCATTGGCGACTATGGCTACCTGAGC
>JAUKPQ010017863.1:0-11758 GCA_032273045.1 Chloridella minuta
CGCATCGGTCTTCCTTGACGTTATTGCGCCAGAGACAGGACAGGCGGGGCGATACAACGCGGAAAGAGGCGGTAAGATGCGGAATAGCAAGGGGTTGCGTTGTAAAAACAACTTAGTTGGGGGCGCGATACAACTACGGGGTTAAACCAGCCATGTTGCTATCGGTTCGATACACCTTTTGACCAACGGACAGACAGATTGCAAGACAGATGCAGGATAGTTGCTGGCTAACAGAAAGGCGCCCACGGCGGCAAGGGATGCGCGACGTGGACGCCTTGAATAAGCATGAGTCCGTTAGGCTGGGATCGCATCCTGCATCATGGCGGAGCGCGAGGAGTCCGCCTGGACATTCTGTTGCTGGATGCGGTCGAGATAGTCTCGCAACATCCCGGCCCTCTGGCCGCGAAAATACCATGGTGATCCGGCCGTGGGAAGGACACCAAGGGCATAACCCGCCTCGCTTGCCAGCTTCCGTATCCGCGTGTCGAGCATCGGAATCAACAGGAGCAGGTCGCGCAGGGTTGCGTCCCCAAAATCCTTCGGCTGCATCCCGGCCCGCTCATAGATAGCCTCGATGTAGGTTTCCGGCACACCCGTCATCTGCAGGTATTCCAGATCCTTGGTCATGCCGTCCAGAATCCAGCGCACGCGGCGCTCCTCGGCATCGGCGAAGTACGCCGCGGCCGAGTAGTCGCAGGCCAGTACTGCGAAGTGGCGCATCAATGCGTCATACTCCCAGGTGTGACCGCACTCGAAGACTGAAGACGATCCGCATGCGCTCTGCATTTCATCCTTTCTCCAGACATCAAACGCCTGGTCAGGCTTCACGTTGGCCCAGGCCGCGCGCGCCAACTTAAAGAACTTCACCCGTTGGGCTGCAGTAAGCATGGCTGACTCCTTAACCGCGGCTCAGCGCCTGCATGTTGTTGTGTGACTGCACGAAGTGCGACCATGCAAGGTCTTCCTTGCGCGACATAGCCACGCCATGGGCGAGTTGCAGAAACTTGATGTACATCCCCAGTCCGGACTGGTGCAACATCGCCCGGATCGTCTCCATCGTCTTCATGTCTGGTTCCGGAAGTCCAAACGCCGCAGAGATCTTTAGAATGTCTGCCTTCGGAGGAACGTCCGGAAGCGTGAGCGTTACCATTCCGCGCCTTCGGAATTGTTCCCACACCATGGACTGCTTACCCTTCTCAAACTCCTCGCGCACAACCTTCGTGCCGCAAATCACGATGCCGCAGTGCGTACGATCGTAGACCTCGCGAACGAACTCAACCACCTTGCGCGCTGCCATATCGTTGCAGCCGATGAATACCTGATGAAACTCATCGAAGATCAGCAGCGTGCGATCATCGATCGCGTTGAATACGCGCCGATTCAGATCTCCAATGGCATGCCGGGTAGAGATGAAGCAAGCCGAGGACAACTGCTCCAGCACCTTGCTGTACGTAGGAGCTGCAGGCATGCGGATATACCGCGTCTGTCCGTGGTTGTTGCGCCGCGCGTATTCCTGCAGACATTCCGTCTTTCCTATCTGGCTTGCACCGTAGATGTACGCCGGCATGCTGTCGTAGAGTGCGCCGCGACATACCACCGAGACCTTACGCCAGGTGCTCGTCTCGATGAAACCAATGTCTTTTTTCTTCGCCCGTTCGTCCGCCAGCTTTCTGTAGCGTACGATCTCCGCCACGAGATTGGTATACGCCGCTCCGTAGCGTCCATTGAACAGCCGGTGCACTGTAGTGGCATCACGATCAATGCACTTGCCGGCATCCGCCAACGTCATGCCGCGGTCCCGCGCGTGTCCAAAGAACCACAACACTGCCGTCTTGCCGGCATCGTCCAGTTCGCCTGACGACACCAGCCGGTTCAACGCCGTCAGTACCGTATCTCCCGGGATGGTGATCCGCGTCTGTTCTTCCTGGTCATCTCCAATCAACGCTTTTTGCTCCGTCATATCCATGGTCATCTCCTGTGTTAGTTGTGTACCTCTTCCAACATTGACAATGCCTTTTCGGAGGCATCGTCTGAATCGGCATCCGCTTCCGGGGCGGATCCGACAAATGGTATGTCTTCAGCGCTGGCCATATCTGCCAGCAGCGCAGTATTCGCCGCGATCCCGCCCTGGAGCGCCGCTGCAGCATCCTGGTGACGCTCCTTGATCGGGGCGTTCAGGGCCGCGATATGCACGCGCTGTAGCTCCTGGGCCAGCTCGATCGCCCGGGCGTTGCAGCGGTCCACATTCGTCACGCGGGTCGCGACGCCGAGGACCTCGCCGCCCTCCCGGTCGATCACCACACTGCGCGTCAGATCACTCGGCAGGATCATCAGATCGTACTCACGTCCAGGCGGCAGACGCGCCGCCCGGCCGTCGGGCTGCTGGATCACCGCCATGTAGCGGTGCGTGCCCGGCCCCAGGTGAATGTCGTCAAACGCAAACTCGCCATGTTTGCCGACCTTGACTTCGCGCCGGAAGTCTTTGCCCAGGAAGTCCACCAGACCCCACAGCGGCAGCCGCCGTAATTCATGCTGATGCCTACGCCACACCTCGCGCGGACTCATCCGCACGGTGCGCATGTTTCCCGGCGTCTCTGCCAGCTGGCGGCAGAGCGCGGCCTGTTCTGGTGGCAGGTCGTCAATCGCCTCCCATGGCATCCAGCCGGACGACTCCCCCGCGCGCCACTCCACGGCGATCCAGCCGTTCTGCTCCCACCCTTCCATGTCGTGGTCGCGCCGGTTATCGATCTCGTTTCGGATCTCCAGATAGATTTCGTTGTAGATCAGCCAGGGCTTGAACACGTGGAAGAAGAGTTTCTGCTTGTTCTCTGGAAACCGGGCGATCGCTTTCAGGATCGTCTTATTGTAGCTGTCGCGCCCGGCCAGTTCCTCGACCTCGCACGTGCGGGAGTTGCTGCCAACCTGCCCCTCGACGTGCGCCATCATGTTGTGCGTCAGCAAGTGGCCGCCGCCGCCTTCCAGCAGCCCCTTGATCCGGAAATTACCGCGCCCCTGGGGACCGAACATCCCCTTGTGCGCGGGACACTTCTCCACGGCACCGGCATCGAAGTGAAACTTGTTACCTGTGGCCTGCTCCAGCGCCTTGCGGTCGTGATCGTTCAGCGCGGCCGTGCCATGCTCGCCGATCAGCGTGGTTCCCTGGTCGTCATCTCGGTAACCGCAGTTCACCAGGTAATCCGCCACCACCACCTTGAAGTCCCGGCGCGCGCTCAGACGCTCGACCGAGCCATCTTCCCGCATCACCTCGGGCTTCATGTAGCTAGCCGCCCGTACGGCGCTGGCCACGTCCAGGATGGCGAACTCCAGCGGCCGCATGGCGCGATCGTTAATCTCGCATACGTTCACCTTGGCGTCGTGGTGCACGTCGTCTGCCATCAGCACGCGTCCAGGCAGCAGACCGATCCGCGTGGTCCACACCGGCGGGATGAAGGCCTTGGCAGCGCGCTGCCCGATCCGGTTGGCTGTCTTCTCGTAGGTCGTCAGCTTCGCCTGGTTCTGCATATTGCGATAGCTCATCCCCGGCGGCACCCAACCCGCCGGGCAGAACTCCGGCGCGTGTTCCTTGCCGTATTCCGCACACCAGACATCCTTCCATGTGCCGATCCCTTCGAAGCTCTTCCCCCGGCGCAGATCAATCAACATCCTCCGGTATGCCGGCCGCGCCGCACGCTGATTCTCTTCGCAATACTTCTTATAGTGGTTCTGAAACTTGCGGCTCCAGCATTCCCTGGTACTCTTGGAGAAGTTCGCCAGGGTTCGCCAGGACCGCCCGGCCTGACGCCAGATATAGTACTGCGATCGCAACCGTACCTTGCTCCAGCCAGCCGTGTGCCCACAGCGCGTCTCCAGCTCCTTGCACGCGCGGCAGACATTGCGCGCGGCATCGATGTACCGCATGGCCTCTTCCTTCGCCAATACGTTGGCCTTCTCCTCCGCCGGCAAGCGCGCGAAAGCCGGGTCGCTGGTGATCGGTGTCGTGACGAGTTCGTTCATGGCCGCATCCTATACGTGAATGCGACACACCGCGATTTCCGGTCGCGGTGTGCCGCGCGTGAGTGGACTCAGATCTTCGTGGTGCGCTGCGCGAGCTGCTTGCGCAGCGTATCGCTCACCGTGCGCAACACGGCCGCCAGGCCGTCCAGGTCCTCGTCGCACAGCAGCCCGGCGCTCCCCCGGTTCAGTTCGTCCTGGGCCAGACCCGCGATCTTGTTCCAGATCCCGCGTGCCGCCTCCAGCCGCTCCGCCTTAGTCAGCGGCCGCCCGTCCTTGGCATCCTCTTCCGCCTCGCCCTTGGCAGCCTTGCGGATGCTTCCGAACTCGCTTACAAACTCGCGCACGTCGCGCTCCAGCGGATTCACCTTATCCTTGGCCCTCATCAGTCCACTCTCCGGCGCAGACAGCAACCGGTCCGTCCGAAGCGCCTGCATCCCCACCCAGGCATCCAGCGGCGCGAGCTGCTTGGCTTCCAGGAAATTATTCCCCACCCGCATATAGGTGCGCAGCGTCTGCGGGTGTTTATCCGGAAACAGCTCCAGCAACCGGTTGCCCCAGTCTCCATGTTCGTACAGACTCTTGATGTGCAACATCCCCACGCCGGCGCGCAGCGCGTGGAACATGCCGCTCTCCGCCACCTGCATGTCCGTGCGCACGGTCGTGGCAATGGTTTCGCTCTTGGTCTTGGCCTGCTCCAGGACGCGCTCGGTCAGTACGGCCACGGCCCGGCTTTTCGCTTTCTTCGTCATGATCTATTTCCTTATGCTTCGTTCTTGGTTTGTTACGGGAGACCTTCCGGCCGCCCTGCGAGATTCACTACTACACTCCACTCGGTATGTGTGTGTACTGCCCGTCCGGCGTGCGCCGGTAAAACCGCAGATACTGCCGCGTGCTCTGCACCTTCACGCTGTCACGGATGGCCTGCATAGCCATCAGCCAGCGCTCATCCGTGATGTCCCACCGCAGCAGTCCGAGGATGCGCCCGGCAGAGAGGTGCCCCTGCTTGTCCTGACGAAAGGCATCGTTCACCACCACCTGCAGCTCCTTGCGCGCGCCTTCCGTCCACTCCTCCACGCACTCGAAGATCAACTTCTTGGCCGCGTGGATTTCATCCGTAAAGGCAATTACCTTGTCCACCGCCCGCATGATGCGCAGTTCTCCGTCGTAGCTGGTCAAAACCAGGTTGCCCTCCTGGCCGCGCGTCTTGACCCCGTACTGCTCTTGGATCAGTTGCAGGTGCGCGTCAATCGCGCTGTCCGCCATCCCGCGGAAGCGTACGCACTCCTCCTGCAGCAGCCCGTATTCGTGAAACAGCTCCCGCACCAGGTCATCCCGTTGCCGGTCTGCCGCCTTCACCAGTTCCACGGGCACCAAGCGCCCCTGGGCATCCTTCACCATTCCGTTTTCCTCTTGCATGTCTCCCTTTCCGTGCTGTCGGCATTCAGCCTTCAGCCTTGTTGCATTACCCTTGCAAGTTGCTTTTCCGCAACCGCATTTCCTCCACACTCAAAAACTTGGTGCGGCCTGCATCGAACGGCCGCGGCAGCCGCATCACCGGCCGCGCATGCTTGCACTCCGCCTCGAACTGCGCATTGGCGTACTGACACAACAGCGCCCCCTCCTCGATCATGCGCATCACCGTCCGCGTGCAGCACCCCAGCAAGATCGCCGCCTCCCGCAGGTTGCAGGTGTTCTTTTCCGGCAGCGCCTTACAAAGCGCCTTCTCCGCCGCCGCCTGATCATCCGCCTCCGCCTTCCCGTCTGCGCTCTCCGCAAACGGCATCAGCACTTGTCCTGGTAGATCACGCATACGTAACTCCTCCTTACGCCAGCCACACCACCCGCACGTCCTCGTGCGTCACCGGGTCCTCGATCTCTCCGCACTCCACCAGCTTCCCATCCCGTATCAGCTCCGTGATCCGCGGCCGCACGCTGTTCATGTCTGCGCTCTCCCCGCAGATCGCATCCCGGATCTGGCGGTCCGTCAGCGGCTTGGCTCGCAACCGCAGACACTCCACGATCAACTGCTTGCGCCCCTTGTGCGCGTCCTGGTTATGCTCCTTCGCCGCCAGGCTGTTGGCGTGCACGGCCCTGGGCGCCGCTGCCGCCTCCCCACACCCGCCACGCGCCGCCCGCTCCTGGGCGTCCTCGACCATCACGAGCGTGGCCTCTCCCTGGCAAGGGTTTCCCCAAAGGTTCAACTGAACGGCTGTTGTGGTGTGCATGTGTGGCTCCGGTTAGGCGGTTAGACGGTTGGCCGGTTGGACGGTTGAACGGTCTGACGGTCCGACCGTCTCACCGTCCGACTCATCCGCGGCGATCTCCACCCAGGGCTGGATATCCACCAGCGTCCGCACCTTGCGCAGCGCGTTGCGCTCCGCGTTGTCCAGGTTGCGCAGGTGTACCGGGTGGGCTGACGCCAGGACGGCACGCGCGTGCGTTCGCTCGGCGCTCCGCCAGGCGATCAATGCGTCTCGTAGCTGCAGATACTTATCCATTAGTTTACCTTCCTCGTTTTCCGATTCCAGGGTTCCGCCGTAATTTCAACCCCATGTAGACCGGATTCGTCGCCTTCCAGGAGACGTCACGCTCCGGCGCCTTCGCAGCCATCGATGTCATGCGTTCCAGCACGCGCCCCTTCGTCAGTGCCAGCCAGCTAGCCCTCCGATCATCCTCCAGAAGCTGCGGATCCAGATTCGTGCCGCCGCTGCCGCCCAGGCGCTCCACACCGATCGCTCTGCTGCTGTGTAGCGGATTCACTGCGCCTCCCTCCACGCCCAGTGAAAGTTCCCGTCTACACACGCCTTGCACGCCGGATCATCCGGATGCGACGTCATGTGCCAGCACGTCGCGCACCGGCCTTTCGCGATCCGCACCCCATTGCGCCAAGGATTCCCCCGCGCTGCCGCCCGCCACGCCCGCCAAATTCTTTCCGCCCGCTCGCGACGCAGCGACACCCGCAGCCCGATCCACGAGGCCGTCCCGAGCGCCACACCTGCCACGATCATCCACGCGCCTATCGTTTCGCTGATCATGTTTCTCTCCTTATAAAGTCCGCCATGTACGCCGCGTGAGACGCCTCCGTCTCACCGTCTTCCGTCTTCCGTCTTCCTTCTTTCGTCTCTTCCACCACCGGCCCCACCGGCAGCACCCGCACGCCCCGGCCCACTCCGTCCTCAGCTATCATCCCCCGCGCCACGCACGCGCACACCTCCCGCGCCGTGGCCAGCGCGATCTGCCGCTGCTTAGCAACGTCCATCGACAGCTTGCCGTCCACAATCATCTTCGGGTAGCAGTTCATCCGCGCCCCCGCCTCGCGATCCAACTCGCGTATCGCGCTCAGCAGCGCATCGCGGTCCATGCCCAGGAGGTCGATGGTGATCATGCCTCACCTCCCGCCCGCAACTGCCGCAACCCAGCCACAAGCTCCCGCGCCGTACGTCCGCCGGCGATAGGCCGCGGTCCCGCGATCTGCTTGCGCTCCGGACGGATCACTTCCGGGTCCAGCACTTCGCGCCGTTTTGTAAAGGCAAACCCCGGCAGCGGCTCGATGTTCACTTCCAGCGGGATATTGGACATCTTGATTGGCCCGCCCATGTAGCGCTGGTCATGCTCAACCACCTGCCCCTTGGACAACACGGTCAACAAGGTCTGCACGCCGCGCTCATTCGGCAGGATCAGCCGCATGTGTCCGATCTTGACGAGCACAATCATGCCGCACCTCCTTCCCAAACCGTCAGCAAGTAGTGCGTCTCACCCTTGAACTCCGGCCCAATGTCGGCGCCGGCCATGGCCTTGCTCAGCGTCACGCGCTCGGCGCAGCGTTCCTTCTGCACCTTCTCCGCCAGGTTCTTCGCGGCCTGGTCTTCGCCGCTCGTACAGCTCGCGCGGTACGTTGTCGTCCCGATCCGCACCTTGGCTATGTACGTTCCACAATACGGCCGCACCCGAACCGTCCCCCCCATCGGCACGGGGCCTTCGGCGTGCACCTCCCCATTCACCAGCTCCGCCACGTCCATCGTGTTATCCTCTAGCCACACGCTCAGCTCGCGCAGCGCCTGCTGCGCATCATCCACGACCAGCCCCAGCCGGATCGTATTACCACCCTGCACCAGCACCAGGTCATGCATCGGCCCAGCCGCCGTCTCAATCGTCTCGATCTTGATCTGCATCTCGTTTCCCCCTTTAGCCTTCAGCCTTCCGTTTTGTTACACTTGCCACCAACCGGAAACACCAACCACAGGAGACACCGCATGGACATCAATTCCCTCGCGGATCACCTGAGTCAGGAATGGGCATCCATCACCTTTGAAGACCTTTTTCAGCGAGCTATGGACGCCCCCGAAGGCGTATCTTTTTCGTCGCTACGTTTAGCTTCCAGACCACGAATGTTTTTGGCTGTCTGCTTCGCCGATCCTGATCTGATGGCCAGCTTGTTGACGGATCCATCCATGCAGCATCGGCTCAGCACCAACTGGGCGAATCTCTTCATTGCAGACGCCGTGACAGAAGCTTTCCGCACTGGCAGAGTTGAGGGATATGTCAGGCTAGACAGCACCGGCAAAAAGTCGGCATTGGCCTTGATTGCCGCTACTCCAGATTCGGTTACCAAATTGGAGCATCTCGTCACGCTTCCAAATGGATAAACCTTCGCGTCGTGCCACACTTCGTCCATTACATCAGCCTTCCGCTTTCCCTCTTTCATCGCCCAGTCTCCTTTTCTTTTTCCGTTTTTTCGTCTTCCGTCTCAATGCCCACCGCTCTTCATCATTCGCCCACCTTCCGCTATACTGGTCGCAACCGGAGAAAACCAATGATCTGCATAGCTGTTTTAGCGCTCATAATTGCCATGCCGGCGGCCGTTAAAAACGGATGGGACGTGTACAGCAAACTGAAAACATCTTCAAAATCGCCCCCTGCCACCGAGCCAATAAACACGGCCAGCACCACGGCGGTAAATCCAGAAATGCATCCGTCAACCAATTGCCATACCCGCGTTGAACTTTGGCTGGAGCTCGTCTTATCCGTCATGTCCACCCTGGCGTTTCTCTGGCTGCTGGTGTTGGCCGCGTCATTGCCGGCAGCCTCGCCGCATCGCATCACAGCGATGGTCGGCTGCATGGTCGTCGTGGCCTGCGGACTACGCCGCGCCAAATAAAGCCGCAGGTTTGTTAGATTGCAGATCAACTCCCACTCTCCTTTTTCGTTTTGCTACACTTGCTGCACAGGAATAACACCATGAAATATTCCGACCACATTCCGTTTTTTAAGACAGAGCTGGA
Organism: Chloridella minuta; assembly: GCA_032273045.1. NCBI lineage: Eukaryota > Xanthophyceae > Mischococcales > Pleurochloridaceae > Chloridella > Chloridella minuta. The sequence goes on from JAUKPQ010017863.1 coordinate 9,297, forward strand.
TCGCCTTGGCGCGCCAGGATTTCCCGGTCTCTCTTTTCAATCAATTGTGAGAGTGTTGGCCCATGCGCCAACGCCGGAAGCTGACGCCGCCTGTCAGCAATTTGTTGCAACACTTTCCTGGCCGCCACTAACAGACGAGCTTCGCTTGGAACTTTGCGTACGCCTAGCCTGCGCTTTAGAATGGGTCCAAGGCATGAAGGAGGTTGATGTCCCTGCTGACGAAACAGGACATGACTTCTTAGGAGACTTGTTGATACCGTGTTTTCCAGATGCTCAGCCCAGGTGGCTTTACAAGACGATTGTGGAACCAAACAATTATTGATCTTCATGCCGACCTCCTCCATGCCAGGTATCTCTGCGTCAGCACGCGGCTCTGGCGCTCGCCACTCAGCACGCGCCAAAGATGGCTGTGGCTCACGCCCATGTCTTTCGCGGCCCGCGTGATGCCAGGGTGCTGGCTCTTGCGCGACCAGGTTTTTTTCTTTGCCTTCATCCTCGTCCTTCCGTTTCCCGTTGACGCGTCCATGTAGCTTTCGTACCCTTCTCTAGAGCCTATGGCGCGCAATTGATGAGGGCACTGTATAACCGGAGCGTTTATATGTCAACAGGAAAAATAACCGTGGCGGGTACTTTCTCAGAACGCCTTGTTTTATGGCGGGAAAAATGCGGAATGACAAAGGCTCAGGCAGCGCGGTTTCTTGGGTTTTCTCCGCAAAGATATCAGCGATATGAGGAAGGTCGGTTGCCCGAAACGGAAATCGTTGCGGCGATCGCAAAGGCTACCGGACTATCAACGGACTGTTTACTCGGCATCAACCCCGACGACCAGCTCCACCCCGGCCAGGCCGCGCCCGCTCCCCCACCTGCCACACTCGCCGTGGCCCCACCTGCCACAGCACCACCCTTCCGCTACCCCGCGGACTGCGATCTGGACAAACGCCTCAGCGCCATGGAGACCGACCTCGCCACCATGCGCATCCAGAACGACACGCTGATTCGTTTGCTTGGCGGTACGCTGGCAGCGTCTACGCAGAAGGTGGCTACTGAAAAAAAGAAAGCAGGCTAATATTAAAACTACACACATTGACTCTTCACATGTCTTTCACTATGCCATTCAGGGATGCCCTACCGCGCTTTGGGCTTCCGAATCGCTACTGGGGTTAGATCGTATTTCAGAGCGCCTTCCTGTTATTCTTTCCGCTGCGTATGGCAGCGTGCAAATACCCAGGGTGGAGCTTTACGTCTACTCGGTCGCCACAGGCAGCTTGACAGATAATGTAATTGTGCGTTTAATGTTCGGCAGCGAAGCCTCCATGAACGATTGGCTCGTCCGGGTACGTCAGGCAACAGGGATTGAACGCATGCAAGAACGGCATCCATTAGTCGGCCCAGTGTTGACCGGCCTGATTGTCTTTGGTGGCGCGTATGCCGCCGTGCGCATGGCTGGCAATGGTGGCTCAGGTACACACGTGAACCTTTCCAAGTGTTCCAACAACATTGTCCAGGTTGGGGCCGCGCAGTTGAACATACCTGCCGAATCATATAAAAACTTGTTGCAGGAAAATGCTGGAAACATGTTTAACGTGGCAAGCAATGCCTGCAAGGTGCTGCTTCCGGCGCGCGAAGGCAAAGGATCCGTCACAGTCGATGGGAATCAAAACTTGGTTGTGACCAGTGAGGCAGTAAAGGAAGTGCCGATTAAGATTGATCGGTCGGTTGAGCCTTCGAGTGTGGCTCACCTTAAAGATGTTTCGGTCCAGATTCGCGCGCTGGACCGTGATAGTCACAAGCATGGCTGGGCCGTTGTTGTGCCATCCATTTCCGGCAAACGTCTGCGCTTAGAGCTCGATCAGAGCATCGATGTAACGAAGTTATCCGAAACACTCCGCGCGGACATCGACCTTTATTATGACACTACCGACGAAGGCGACCGTATTTATAAGGTGGCCTATCTTGTCGGCGTTCGCTGATATTCAGCGCTTTTCGCCCCTCCCGCCCGCCACCCCACGGCGGGCTTTTTCATGCCCATTTCAAAATGCGCGCGCGCGCGCATTTTGCCGCGCGCCCCCACCTGCCACCCTCGTTTTTCCCCTCGCATTCCCAACCAAGAACCAAGAACAAAGAACCAAGAACGTATTTTCCCTGACTGCCCATGACCCCCTCGCACACGCGCGCGCGCTATAGGCGTTATTGTTGGCCGCGTGCACCGGAAATGCCATAACGCCAGTCAAACGGTCGGACAGTCGAACAGTCCGACAGTCCTACCGTCCGACCGTCTCACGGTCCCACCGTCTACCAATCCTCCCCGCACCGGCGAGCGCGTTTCTTCCCGCGCGAATGCCGGCTTACGTGTTTCCGGCACGTCCCTCGCCAGGCGCTGTGCTCCTCAGCGAAGTCGGCTGTTTTCTCTGCGGTTTCAAAACGAAAGCGCGCTTTCGTTTTGCCGCCGCGCCCCCCGGGGT
>JAUKPQ010017874.1:0-11755 GCA_032273045.1 Chloridella minuta
ACTTACAGGTGGCTTATATGTTGATAAAAATGAGTTCCAGGGGTTGCTCAAGTTTTTCTGACTCCAGTGCTTGCCGTGTGGACGGTATCCGGGTGCTCAGCAGCCTTGGCAAATGCGAATTGAGCGGCACAACAATGCTGGCACCCCTGTGTCTGCACACACACCCTCGTGGACATGTACCGGATGCTATTTGTCAAGCTGAAGTCTTGCTTCAGCCTTCATGCATCATGATCGCCCGGAAATGGTGACTTTCTTCAAAACCGAAATATCCATGCACCCTCCTTTTCTGCCACCCCTGCCACTTACAGGTGGCTTATATGTTGATAAAAATGAGTTCCAGGGGTTGCTCAAGTTTTTCTGACTCCAGTGCTTGCCGTTGCAACGGCAATTGGTGAACACATTCGTCTTTACTTATGCAGGCGCGGTGCTGCGCATAGATACATGGCAAAGGATTGGGTTGCTTCAGCAATGGTGCATCTGAACTGATAGACACGTACACAAACAAGTCACTGAAGCATCAATCATGGCTTTACACGCTTAAGTCGTCCGGATGCTTTGTTGGCAGTCATAAAATACCGCCGGCCGTTAACAGGACGCGTTGGCACTAGTTGGGTGTTGACTGTTTGAAGATCAACAACCCACAGCCCTTCATAAGCAGAGGTCTCTCTATTCTGCCCAGTTGGAATCAAGCTGCGAACTGTCAGGAACTCAGGTGGCCGCCCCAGCTCTGGATCTGGCGGCCGAACTCCCGGTGTTCGCACTGTGTCACACTTAAATAAATTCACAACCCCTAGACGTAATGGCTCGGCTGGAACATCCATGCCCTCTGCAATGTTGAACCCGTTTGCTGTTTTGAACTCAGCCATCACAAAATACTGAAAATGCCCGACATATCGTATCGGGCTTCCGTCCTCTTGCAGATACTCGATGAAAATGAAGGAGTTGTCCTTGCGCCGTTGTGTGGTGCATTGGACACAAGAAACCGTGTCCCCAACCGGAAGATGTGCACGGGCATACTTTATCAGCTCGATGTACACCCCAGCATCACCCGCCCGCCCATTCACATCCATCCCAAGCCTCCGCATCACCATCCATTCCCGGGCCAGTGTGCTTCTGATGTGTGCACATGTCGGCCACCCTTGATTGCTCAGATCACCTTCAGCAGCCAGTAGATACGGCAGCCCAGTAGCGCCGTCTGCCCCTCGCTCAGTGGGCAGCACTTCCAGCGTCTCTGCTTCTGTCAGCTTCTTCGGTGCGCCCAGCATGATGTCATCTTGTGTCCCAGCCTGTGTTGGCCGTTTGCGTCTCTTGTCACGGGCGGCTGCCACTGCCTCAGACAAGCTCAGCAATGCAGCACCCACCGCGGCCTGAAAAATCCTCATGCATGTACGTACAAGCAGGTAGTCGTTAAGGAACATCAACTCTGGGTATGCTGTGGACCTGTACTTGATCATTCGCTTGTAGTACTGCACCATGCGCTCCACCCAGTACTCCAGACAAAAAAACGATGCGCCACAGGCTCTGACTTGGTCAGCGAGATGCATGGCTGCAAGGTGCAGCTTGAACGTGCACAGGGCCACTCCCTCGAAGACCTGCAATACAAGCAGGTCATCAATGCTGGTTCAAACAAGAATCCGCATGCATGACAGTTTTCTGCGTATGATGGAACGTGTGCATGGAACCTAGCAGTCCATACCTGTTCAGCACGTTTGCCATACTGCAAGAGGCTCTTTTGTGCATCCAGAATTCGATCCCATGTGTGCTGGCCATCTTCGTATCTCATAAAGTACAGCACTCCATCGCGGAGTAAGCCCCAGAGCTCTTCAAAGATCTTTTTGACTTCTGCGTCAGCTGCTTTCCATGGGAGATCGTGCAACAAGTAGAGACAGAATGTCTCTACAAATGCCATCCAATCCTCCATGAGCCATGATGAGCGATACCTTCATGCAGTCAGTGACCTCAGCTGTACATGTGCCTGAAACTATTTGCACCACCTTGTGTCTCAATTGTGCTACCCCATTGCACAGCCCAAGGCATCAATTGCAGCCCCCGCAAAACCATCAGCCTTAAACATTGTGACATCATTGGCTAGCTTGCTGTTGCCAGCACTTGACCAAATTCATGTTTACAAGCGATACAAGGACACGATCGTACATGAAAATCAGACATACAGTAACGCCACAAAAACACATATGCTACTCAGCCAAGAGAACTTACTTGATGATGTCTCGATAAGGTTTCCCAAACAGCTCGGTGAGCATGATGTTTCCTGCTCTCTCCGAGATAGCCTTGCAGATATGTTTCGGAAGCACATAATATGAACCAGGCCCCTCAGGCCGTTGCCTTTTCTTCTTGCCCCTTGCAGATTTAGGTGGCAGCCACTGTGACCAGAAGTCTGACAGCAATCCCAGCAGCAGTATATGAGCGACTCCAAAACGGAAGAAGTGGCACGGACTGCAGGCATGTGAGATGTGAAGTGCACCGAACGTATGCTTCCCAGCAGCGTTCATCGATGTTCACTCAGCCTGTGTTACTGACACACTTACGCAGTTCATGTACGCATGTGAACCAGGTATGTGGCAGCGAACTTGAAGTATGACAGGCCTTTAAACATCGACTGTCCCTTCACGCCCAGGCACTTGTGCTCCCCATCTGCCACACGCACTCTCTGGGCCCGTGCCTTGCCGAGGTAGGGTGCTCGTGTTGGCTCTTCCACCTGCGCACATTCACAGGATAAAAAAACTCACTTATGACTCCACTGGCGGGCTGCTCTTCAAGCTGTTTCCACAGCTGCTATGGATGAATCGGACCAAGCCGCTTCCCCCGCAACACTCTTTTCTCATGAATTGCACATTATTCGGATATCATTTGACATTGTGTTGGTGGCAGCACACTTGGATGGAATCACCACCTGGCTGAGGCACATAGCCACTGGACATAAATCAGCCCGGATCTCAGCCTAGGACAAACGGCTTTGTATATACCACTGTATGTTTGAACATCATGCAAGTGTACATGCCGAGGACTATCCCAGACGTGCCAAGTGCTGCTAATATGCAAGCCGCATTCAAGGTCAGTCGCGCACAGCGCTAGCAGATGTGGATCGGCAGACTCTCCACATATGCAGCATAGCCAGTCTCATGCACGTTAACGGGTAGATGCAGGCCTAGGAGAACTCTGAATGCCGCACCTGCAGGCTGATCTGATCAGCAGTCCATCCCCTGGCTTCAATCTCAAGCTGAGAGTACTTGAGCACTCCGTCTGTCACCCAAGTGTTGGGATCCGTCTCGGTCGATTCAGCTGTCCAGCTGGACCGAACACCCTGAGAGCCATCATCCGCTGATAAGTATCCGGGTGGCACTCGAGGCTTCCGTTCAGCCAGTTCGGCCTCGGCAGCAGGGTGCAGTGTCTTGAGATTTTCGTAACACGGCACACGCTGCACTATCGTGTCTGCAAAGCACAGCCATCTGCATACAAGGAAGCCACACGTGTGCATGCATGCACAGTCAGACTTGATAACGTGGCCCTGCTAAATGTACGCACTCACGCTAGCCCGTGCTGACCCACAGGCAACATGTTGTAATGCAATAGTCCAACACAGTATGTACATCTGTTTACGTGAGCGTACTGCGGTCGATTGCAATTGCGCACCTGACTGCTCTCGCCAATGGAAGCCACACGCCATTCTGTGCACACCTGAAGCATGCATGCTTTGCGCCGTGGCCGATGCTGTTGGTCAGCTTCTCCATGAAGGGTATGTCGCCCTCAGCAAAGCCAAGAACTGGCCAGAGCTTGATGGCTTTGAGCTCGCCACCCACGACTACCTCTGCCTCAATTGGATGTGTCCCTGGCTTGCCTGAAGAAACGGGGTGCGGTTCAGCATGGCGTGAGGGTGAGGTTCAGCATGTGCAGAGCTTGGTTGACGAGCATGCTTCACAGGTATGCAAAACAAGATGCTGCAGCATGTTCACGATAATGCCTGTAGGTGCACGTCAGTATGAGCACAACAGTCCATGGCTGGTGAGCATGCAGGTGAGGTTGAATGCCAGTCACTGCAGATGTCAGTCACTATTCAATGCAAGAGAGGAAAAAAAAACCGGGAGTATCATTTTCTATAAAAATATTCATTCATATGCAACGAGATGTTCTTACACATATTTATCCCTGGACAAGTGCGTAGCTGTGCTATGTGTGCAGATCATGTTACACTGCTCAGTGGTGAACTAAATAAAAGCTCCCATCTGGCACAGCTCATTTCTGTTTGAAGATTGATCACAGTCTACGTTGTGGCAGGCTCAAGGCCTGACGGAAGGATAGGCTAGGCAGCTGGGGCAACGGCCTCCAAAGCTGTTTGCACACCAGGATCATGGCGGGCAAAGAAGTCAACCGCGGATGAAAGGATGCTGTCCATGTTCCGGGGCTCTGTCGGACCCTGAACAACTCCGAGCGGGGCCCATGCATCATGCTTGGCCGCTAAAGCTGGGTGCAGTTCTTGCAAACGGATGCCCCAAATAACAGATCCATGTTGCTTGTTAAGGAACACTTGGGCACCATCTCCCCCTGCACGTGCATGGTGTCAGCATGGGGTTATGTAGAGAGTACCCCTGCAGATGCATGTGTGCGTGTATCATTACGAGAAAGCTTGCAGAACAAAGCTTGCTAAAGAAAGCTTGTAGAAGAATATTAATGGCAGTGCTCACACCCCAGGTGAGTGCATTCGTTAGTAGACAGCATGAGTGGAGCGCTACCATGTACTGGCTCGGTCGCAACCAAACAAGTAGGGGGACCAGTTGTCAATGTTGCTGCAAACACAAACATGCGGCGCCGTGCATCATCAGGGCTGAATGAACAGGTGATCATGGCACACCTAAGCTCACAACGATAGCGATTTCATCAGCAGCCGGGTCAGTGAACTTGTGGCCGCATGCCTTATTCAATGCCTGGCCGGCTTCAGATCCCCAGAAACTCCATGGCTGGTCGAGAGACTCTTTGCGATGCTCAAGAATAGCATCCAGCATTCCACGTTTGGACACAAGGTCCAAAAACGTCTCCTCTTCACCTAAATAATACGCACAACGCCGTGGGACAGGCTTACCGCCAGTCTCGGCAAGAAATCGAGGCTTCTGGCATCCAGCTGTCGAGCACTTCTGGTCCTTGTAGTCAACGTGCTGTGTGGGATGAATGACTGGAAATAAGTTCCAGCAACCATCACACACATGTCGGACGCAAGACACAGTCGCAGGGACGCCCAAGGCTGCCCTGATCAGGTGATATGAGGGAGGGAACTTATTGTTCTTGGGTAACAGAAGCCAATGAATCATCAAACAGATGGCATCCACTGCTGCATCGGAAAGCCGGAAGTCGCTCTTGATGCCACCCATCCACAAGCAGACATCAAGGATGCGCACTGTACTCCCTTCCCAAACTTCCATGTCCTGGTTGTCAAAATACCACTGCCCTGTACCGATCGCTGCTTTCTTCTTGGCTTCAGGCTCCTCCGCATCAGCCTCTAGATCTCCGGGTTCCCCAGGCTCATCACCGTCCTCTAACTCGGAGAAATTCCCGCCTGCCATAGGCGGTTCATCGCCGACATGCTCGGCTGCATGCACAACATCAGCAGGGGGAAGAATTCCCACTGGATCAAAATAAGCTTCATCGTCCCCGTCAGATTCGATATCGTTTATTTCAGATGCAGAGTCAGACAGGGATGGTGGTGGTGGCATAGGCACAGCTACTTCTACCTCCGGGACAAGGTCAACCTGCATCCATGGGTGCACACAGATATTCCGAGAATGCTACAGCTACAAATACAGGACGAATGGCATGGCGGACGTCATATTTAACTATTCAGTAGTAAACATATGCATCAGGCGAGGGGGCAATGCAAACCTGTGCACGTGGTGAGCTATTGGAAAAGCACTCACCTGAATCTGGGCATTGGCGACAATCTGCAATGGCTGCTCGGGTGCTGCATTGTCATCATCCATCCCAGCTGATTCATCAATGGCAGTATTTTGCAGATGATTCTGGTGAACAAGAGCCGCTCCGCGGGCCTTGCACACATGATCGTCCGCAGCCTTAACGCTTGCGAGCCACTTCAAACAGCGGTCGCATTGGTACCTGAATCCGCGGACTGCAGAAGAGAATTTCCGCGTGATACCCTTACCTTCGAGATCGACGGCAATGTCGGCCGTCTTTCTTCGCTTACGGTTCGCGGTAGCGGCATCCATTGCAACGCGTGCTCAGACTCGGGGCACAGTCCTTGGATCACGAGCAAGGCCCAATGCACTGCAATAGCGAACGAAGTGCTTCAAGTACGGACCCGGCACATCCAGAAGAACACTATGTTATCTGTTCGGGACCAGGTATGGTTCCACACCGTCTCGCTGTGCATATCTTGTTGTGTGGCCGTGCGGTGTGCGGAGTCATGTTGATCTAGTGTCGTCGGGGCCCGACCTGAAACAACGAGGTAAATGCCGCAGTCGATCGCGAACCTGCAGGTGGTTCGAGTCCTCAGGGCATGCTTGTTCGGGCAGGAAGTCCTTGAAAAAGAGACACATGTACACTGTTATAAGTCAGGTTTGAGTTTGTAATGTTCACCTTGTTGTTCGGTAGCAGAACGTTTTTGGTTGTGTTGGACCACACGCGAACGCATCATGGTGAACAGCGGAGAAGCCTTGGCGGAGAATGTCCACGCAGCCGTTGAGATCAGGTATGAATTTGCCCTAGTTACCCTTTGATTTGGTGATGGAAGTTGACGCCTTGGTCGATGCACATGCGCAGCGTAACCTGTCCCGTGCGCGCAATCGTGCCGTCTTGATGCCACAATCGTCACCAGCACCGTGAACTCTGCGCGCTAAGACAGGTTCATAGCCTGTGCTCCTATTCTGACTGAATTCTGTTTTATCTTCGGACACAAATAGTGTTGTTTACGGGGGATCGAAAGTCATTGCAACGGTCGTGCCCCGCGGCCGGATAACAACGACATCGCTAGCAAACACATGCAAGCAACAACAGTCACAGTTCTTGCATGCGCCACACTTGATCCTGGCAAAACTATACCGACGGGACGAGGAAGTAGCTGTAGCTACAGGCTGGCAATGTCAGGCGTGCCTCGCTGTATGCAGGTTCAAGACAGGGCCACCCATCCACATGGAGCGCAGCCACCTACAAGGCCCTGCAAAGACTCTCATGTGTAATTCCGTGTTTGTTCGAGCCGGGGGAGTGCGCGGACAGGTATCCGACAAGGACACTGTGACGTTGACAAGCACGTCGATGGACTCGAACGGCGACGAGCAGAACTTCCTGGCTCTGACTCTCGCCGAGTTTGCTGTAGTCATCGAAACTATCTTAACAAAGCCGGGCGCATTTATGAAGGGCTTCAGCCCACCGTTTATGGCGGTATTCACCCCCTTTGTCGCAAAAGCTGTCACGGCTCGACGCCCTCAGGCTGCGCCAAGCACCAGCGCTGCTGCAACGTCTGAGGGAGGTGTGTCCACCTTCTGACGTATTTCCGTTTGCTTATCCCTACCTTCTCACGAGCGGCAGTACCTTGAGATGATCCGACCAGCTGTCCGGCGTGAACAGACGTGCGTGCTATAGCGACCCGGTGCAGTAAGTGTAATCATGTGCCCAGCTGCTATTTTTGCAGGGAAAGACACATCTGCATGGGAAAAGGTCAAGGACATCATGATTCACTGCACTACCGACATGCAAGCAGCACTGGCGTTGTTGCCACAGGAAGACAAGGAGGTCAAGGGGGTCAGGGAGTTTCTGTCTCTGGTGCCGGGCTCTTACATCCTGAGCTTTCACGCAACCGGCCTGCAAAGCGTCGCCCGGAAGGTAGTTCAATCTCAACCTAGTGTATACATGTGATTGTGGCCATGGCTGGGCATGCAATTGCAGGCACCACAGAGCCGGCGTAGTGGCCTTCATGAACAGATACCACATTGCACAGCACACATACCACTCAGGCTGGCATGTGCACGTGGCGCCGGCGTGTAATGCATATGAGAACTGTAGATACATCTATTTGTCAGCCTGCGCTACGTGTGACCACAACCCATGTACATACATGCATTGGTCCATCATGTGTCACAGACCAGTACCCATTCGCACGTTCGGTGTATGCAGTCCCCAACAGGCCAGCATGAACATGTGAGAAAGTCTCGCGATGCCGCTGGGAAGATTGCAACAGCCTATTACGAGATGAAGAAGTTCTTAGAGAAGCAGGGGCTGATGTATGCCTCAATTTTCAATTATATCGTGCACGAATACACAGCTAGATCACAACCGTGACAGCAATATGCCAGTATCCATTGGCATATAATATATTGGCATATTGAGTTTGCTCTGGCCATGGTGCATTCGCAGGTGGGCATGACAGGTTGGCTGATTCCCATGATTTTGCATGGCCATGGGATGCCACCGCAGCAGCCTCTGATGTCTGGCCATGCTTTACAATCTGCCGACTGCATGTTGGCAATACATATGCATGAGCTGCACCAAGCACGGTGTATCCTATAGCCACCTCGAGCTGGTAGTCAATCGAGCACCATTGATCATGTCTGGTGGGTTTCAGGAACACCAAGGTAAACAAATCAGCTGGCACAAGGAATTCGGAGTTGCTGAAGGTCTCCAAGTTGGACGACCAGTCAAAGATTGACAGCAACCCAACTGTCGGGTACTCCCGGCACTTTACTACAGCCATGGTGTGCCTTTCTCACATATCCATTTACCACATTCTACACACAATGCCCTACTACTAGTATTACTGTACCCCTGCAATCTGTTATCTACGGAGGTATAGTGAAATGCATATGTCAGATGTCAGACAGTGAAGGTAGGTGCCAGTAATTGGTGCATTGCATGGAAACTGCTGGTCTCCATCCCTGTGAGTTGAGGTCTTCTCAAGATGGTAGTAAGTCACAGGATCTCGGGAGGTTACAGGTCACCATCAGTGGACATAGTGACCAGGCTCCACCAGCCGAGAAGAAGCTCACCGGATCTCAGTGGGCAATGGAAGGGCGCTATGCACGCGAGTCGACCATGCTTCAGAACGCCCACAGCTTCTCACTTGTTCTGGCCCCAGCCGCAGGCCCCGTCAAAGAGCAGAGTGGAGAGTCACCGGCGAAGCAAGCAGCCGTTGCTCCCTCTATGAAGGTGTGTTTTCCCAAGACACTCACTGCATGCCTATAGCACCGGATTTGTGCCTGCTCTGCTCCTTTTCCTCCATATGGCTTTTCACATGCTTTGTTATGGTAGGTCCGTGTACAGTACCTGCCATATCCAACTCAGGCAGCCATGTTGCTGACAATCTTTGAGGGCAATCGTGTCCATCTACTGATACCTTCTGACTGATAGAGCAAGCTTGTGTGTAGCCGGCCGGAGCATCTCGGACAAAGAGGGGGCTACGCTGCAATGAACTGCTCCAGCGGTTGAGCTGTGAGACAGAGGGCATCGCAGATGACCTGCATGCGCAGCCAGAATATTCCAGGCCCAGGTCCAAGCCAAGGGTAGCGGTCGAGGATGACACCTCGTCAGACGGGTCAGGTCACGGCGCAGCCGACGAGCCAAGCGCTGTGGCAGCGTGCACGGAGAATGAAGTGTCCCGTGGTGCAGCTGGCCATTCTGACTCTGTAGCGCCGCAGGGAATCATGATGGCTATCCAGAAGCCAGCATCAAAGGTGTGAGCTGTCATTTGGGGCAGGTGCTTGGAAATGCCGAATGTTGCTGCATTGCTCCAGCAAATCGGAGGGTTTTCATACTGTGATAACAGCCTTCATACTGTGATAACCTTTAGTCACTACAGATACTACCTAGTATCTATAGACACCTTGTACAGTATAGAAATGTTGTCACCTATTGCGAAACGCTCACAGTTGCAATTGACGTGCTGCCCAGTCCACCACAGCTACTGATTATCAAGGCTGCTGATGTTAAAGAGGATTTTGGAGCAGTGTTGACACAACGCTGTGTGACAAATGCACAGGCTGATCAAGAGAAGGAGAAGCTGCAGCAAAAATTAAAGGAAGTCAAGAGTTCTCGACGCGACTTAATAGAGGCTATTGAAGAGATCGAGGGTGTCATCCAACTGGTGAAGCCTGGAGCCAAGTCGAAGAGCAAAAAGAAGGGTCTGCAGGAGGAGCTGGATACCTTGAACGTATGCATCATATGCTCCACGTTCTGAATTCTGTTTGACATGTGCACAGACCGTAATGCATGGACTCCAATTGCAGTCAATGGAAACTCTGATCAGGAGTGTTCCAGCTGTGATAGATCTATAGAGCTTTGCTTGCAATCACCTTAAGCTTGCATTTGTTTTGCTGTTTCCTTTCATTTGCCAGTACCGATGTTTACAATCACTTCCGAATCGTTACAGGCATGCTCGCCCAATCAGAACTTTTCTTTAGGCAACTTTCAGTCGCTATCGCTGCTTCGTATGCCAATGGACTGTGTGGTAGCCATCCCAGCCAGACAAACAGACCGGTACATACCTCGACATAGTTATTAATCTTATTGGATGGGTTGCATGCAGGCCGACTTGAACAAAGTCATGCGTGAGGAGGCAGCCTTGAGCGACAAGCTCGATCGCTTCACAATGATAGCGGGGCCGTAGTTGGCTGACTACTCCAGCGCAGCTAGCATCGTCCCCAGCAAGCTGGTGTTTATACACTGTGTAGTCCAGACCGGTGCATGGGGAGCTACCAAGGCAGGCACCGCGCGCATTCATTTCTAAGGACACAGCGCCGGGTCGCAGAGCAAGGGCATGGGGGGATCAGCTGCAGTCAGTGGGTGGCAGTGGTCGCTGACCAGCAGGACCAGCTGTTCGTGGGTTGGGGGGTGGGGGGCAGTGGCTGGGGCGCATGTCAGGCCATCACCAAGAGGATGGATAGACGCAACAATGAGTGCGACCTCTGTGTGCAGTACTTGCGTCTGTCGGCACGTGCATCCGTGGAAAGTAGCAGGCAAGTAGCTGGGGGCATGTGCAGCCATTTATATATATACCTGCATGCACAGATGGTACTGGGCGTACTGTATGCCACTGTGCATGCTACGTACACTGCAGGGTGTTTCTGGGGCTGTATGCCATTGTTTTTATTTGCCTGCCCACTGTATGGTTCCCCTGGGGTGTCCAGGCGTGCGCAAAGGATGTGCGAGGGATATCAATACTTTATTTGAAGGATCGTTTAGGAACGCTTCTGGATTACTGTTGTGTGCAGTAGGGATGCGCAAACGAATATGTGGGGATTCCTTTGTTTTGTGGCTGCAAGGGCACTGATGAAGTGGTTTGAGGGGCAGTGTTCCTTCACCATTTCCATGTTCCCTGAGAGTCACCCAGGAATCACTTAGGAATCCTTATTTTAGGTTTTGGTGACAAGACGTCCTCAGGGAATCCTTTTGACATCTCTAGATGGTCCCTGGTAGCTACCTTGTGACCGCTGTAACATTGAAGGAAGTAAGCCAGTGTTATACCTTCCTTCCTTCAACTCCAGAAGGATGGCGAAGGAAGCTTCTTTGTCATCCTTCCATGTTCCTTCCACTACACCTGCTTGATCAAACCTGTTCCTTCTGATTTCCTGTTCATGTCCTCCTGTAGTCCTTGACCGATCCTTTAACAATCCTTTAACTAACCCTGAGACATCCTTCTGATTACCTTTGAATTTGGTCACCGTCCTTGTAGCTACCCCGTCAACTACTCTGCTCGCAGCGTTGGCCAACGCCCCAACTCCAGGTCCACGCGGCCTCAATCCTC
>JAUKPQ010017885.1:0-11743 GCA_032273045.1 Chloridella minuta
ATCCTTTACTTTCAATTTTACAAAATCTTGTTGCATTTCGGTTTCAATAAAAATTCGCGAATCGGCGCTACTGTATTTACTTGCATTATCTATTAAATTTTGAACAATGTTTTTTAAATGAAAAGCATCTGCATAAACAGAATCCTTGCTTGCATTCAAATTCAATACAATGTGTTGGTTCTTATTAGCCAGCGAAAGCTCCATGTGTTTCAACACGTCGTTTATTACATCGTGTAATGAAACCGCGTTCATGGCTAATTTAATTTCTCCTTTATCCATTCTGGCCATGTTGAGCACGCGTTCTACATGTTCGCCTAAACGTAAGTTCTCATCGTAAATAATACTTGCCAAACGATGTACCCTTGGCTCATCTTTTACCACACTCGGATCCTTTAAGGCTTCCGATGCCAGGAGTATAGTAGATACAGGAGTTTTGAACTCATGCGTCATGTTATTAATAAAATCGTTTTTTAAGTCCGATAATTTCTTTTGCTTCAAAATTGCTTGTATAGTATAAGCGAATGCTGTTAGCAACATCAACAATAAAAATAAAGAAGAACCCAATACCGGAACCATTGCATCGCTAATCATTTGTTTCTTTTCTGGGAAGGCAATATTTATATATGGTGCTTCTTCGTTGCCTACATTCTCAAATAAAACTGCCGAGTAATAATCGTCTCTAGAATCTATTCCTTCGTTTAGCGTTGTAAAAAAAACTTTATGCTCTTTATTGTTTTTTATCACCAAATCAAAATCCAACAATATACCGCGCTTCTTTAATTCAATTTTCAACAGCGAATCTATTACTTGCGGTTTGATTCTATTTTCCAGAGGAATGGTTAAGGCATCGAGCTCTGCAGCTAAATCTTTAATTACTTGTTCTTTGTTTTTCTTTTCCCTATCGAGAATTGTTTTAAGCGCAACTCTTTTGGGTGTGGGCTCATTATCAAAAATAACTAATGGACCTTGCAAGTAAGTAGGTGGTATTGGAGGTGCAGGAGGTGCCGATGGAAAATCATTACGAACTACTATTCTTGCTCGCTGAGGTTTGGTAGTAGTAATTTTAGAAGGCTCATCGCTTATGGTATAAGAATAATAACTAGTGATAGAATCTTTATAAACTTTTACATGATCATTTAGCGGTCTTTTGAATTTAGGAAAGGAATTGCTATCGTCCCAAACCACCACATCGGGAATGTTAATGTTAAAGTCGTGGTTTTTAAAATTTATTTCTAACTCAGCTGCTATTTTAGATAAACTATCGGCACTGATTTGAAGTTTAGCACGATCTAATTCGAATGATTTATGATCTCTAATAGATTTCCTGCGCGCTTCGGCCATGCGTGCTTTTCTGTTCTCTAGTTCTTTATTGGCTTGCAATCTCACCTTTCCAGAAACTTCCACATTCGGAACATTGCTTTCTGTGCTTACATAAATTTTATTGAGTTTATTCGATTTCATTTCAATAAAATCGATGGCTTCCATTTTCTCCACCTTTTTTACCACATCAACAAGCGATGCATGCACATTCTGATCAAATAATAATTCCTTTTGCACATACGAATCTTTAATCATTACAAATTGTAACGACACTATTCCTACGAGTGCAATTGCCATTAATAATAAGATAACTCGAAACTTATTTTTAGTCATAACAGCACAAAAATACGTCAAACCAACAGTATTTCAAGCACTTTAACAGTTTTTAACATTCGTTAACCCTGCTTTAACAAATAGCGCTCCAAATAGCCTCTACATTTGTTTCATCAATCATCAACATAAATAAATATGAAAAAGTATTTAGCAACAAGCTTAACTGTATTACTACTGGGAGTAGTAGTAGTGGTATCGAGTTCAAACGGACAAGACAAAAAAAATAAAAAGAAAAAAGAAAAAGGGTCCATGCAAATAAGCATGACGGAGAACGATACGATTGTAAATGGCAAAAGATTTCGTGATTTATCGGCAGCAGAAAAAGCAGTGTTCGAAAAAAAAACTGCTGAGCTAAAAATAAATCACGAAAAAATGAGCCGGGAACTGGATCAAGAAATGAAGCGATTGAACCAAGATATGCAAAAACTACATTCCGAAATGATCATTCTGAATGATTCTTTACTCTCGGAATTTGAGTTTGATGATGATGATAAATCGGTAAGAGTATATAGACATAAAGCACCCAAGGCACCCAGAGCACCTCGTTTTCCAGCGTTTTCGGAAATGCCTCCAATACCAGACATGCCAGAGCTTCCTCGCTTCGAATTTAATTTTGATGGAGAGGGTAAGTACAGCATTGTAAGTGATGAAGAACAAGAAGGTATGCAGGTTTTTATGTTTAACGATGGTAATAAAAAAACTGTTATTAAACTGATGAAAGCAACTGAAAAAGATTTGAAAAAAATTGGTGCAAAAAAAGATGAAGAAATAAAAATGTTCCCTAACCCAGCGAAAGATCAGCTCAGTTTGAGTTTTAATTTCTCGGAGGCATCACCTGTAACCATCAACATTTATACAAACGATGGAAAATTAGTTAAGTCGGAAACTATTAAAGATTACAAAGGTGGCAACTACGAGAAAATGTATACTCTCAATGATTTTGAAAATGGGATTTACCTAGTTGAATTTGTTCAGAAAGAGTTAAAAATTGTTCGAAAACTTTCTGTGAACCGGTAGGCCGAAAGACCGAAAATCCGAAAAGCAGATAGACCGTTTAATCGAATTAGCGAACTGGCGAACTAGCGAACTGGCGAACCAGGTAAGCTACGACCGCTCGTTAATTCGTTAATTCGTTAATTCGTTAGTTCGCTATTTCGCTTAAACCGTCTTTCGGATTCTCGGTCTTTCGGCCTATCTTTGCTTCATGAATTTAAAAGAATCGCACAATTGGGTAATTATACGCCTGAGCATCATAAGCATTCTACTTGCCGTATTTGCTTACTTAATAGATCACTACGCCTGGAACAAAGAAATGAATCCATTTTATACCTTGAGTATGTGGAGCATTGTAGGCTTTAATATAGCAGCAATTCTTGTATTTATTGTACTTAGCCCTAAAACAGATTTACCAGAAGACGATTATAAAAATCAGTTTTTCATGGGTAAACTTTCTAGAAACATTTACCTCTTCTCGCTGTTAATGTTGCTTACCGGTTTGTTAACTTTTAGTTCTACAGCAGGAAGAGTCTCGTATTTATTTTTCCTCTTAGCATTGGCCACCATGCCTGTAGCACATGTGTTGTACGGCATATGGATTCGGAAAATCGGAAAATCGAACTAACGAACTGGCGAACTAGCGAATAAGCGATTCGCCAGTTCGCTAATTCGTTAGTTCGCAAATTCGTTTTTTATTACATTTGTAACTATTCGTTGAGTTTTGAACATAAAAGATATTTTTCAACTGTACAAAACCGACGATCGCATATCTTCAATGGCTCGTGCAATTGCCTCTAAAAAAAATGCACATATACATTTGAAGGGATTAGTGGGTTCGTCGGATGCCATGGTATCATTAGCTTTGTATTTCATACAAAAGCAAGGGCAAGTTATTGTCTTGTCGGATCGAGAAGAGGCAGTCTATTTCCAAAATGATTTAGAAAATTTAAGCGACAAAAAAGTTTTACTTTTTCCATCATCCTTCCGTAAAGCCTTTGATATAACTAATATTGATAGGCAAGCAGTACTGCAACGGGCAGAAGTACTCAATGAGTTAAAGCATACATCAGAATACGGAAAACTAATTGTTACCTACCCCGAAGCCATTGCCGAAAAGGTAATGGACAAAGCGGCGCTTGACGAATATACACTTGAATTAAAAAGTGGAGAACGTTGTTCTATCGATACCATCAACGATTTTTTAACAGAGTATGAATTTGAACGTGTAGATTTTGTATACGAAGCAGGTCAGTATTCTATACGTGGTGGAATTGTAGATATTTATTCTTACTCCAACGAGATTCCTTACCGAATAGAATTCTTTGGCGACCATATCGAAAGCATCCGAACCTTCGACATCGAAAATCAATTGTCGATAGAAACGGTAAAAGAACTTGCCATCATTCCAAATATTCAGTCGTTGAAATTGGCAAACCACCAAGCTTCTTTACTTCAATATTTAGAAAGTGGAACCAGTATTTGGTTTAAAGATGTTCAGTTTACGTACGATATTTTTGATCAAGGAAAAGAAAAAGCGGCAGAAATTTACAGTACCTTAAGTAAAGAGGATTTAATTCTGCATCCCGAATATTTAGACCCTAAAGAAGTTTTCCAAAGCTCTTCAGAATTTAATGCAAGCCTGCAAAGCTTTGCCTGTGTTGAGTTTGGAAAGCAGTTTTATTTTAATGCTGATGAAAGCATCCTTTTTCAAACTCGTCCGCAACCTTCGTTTAACAAAGATTTTAACTTATTAATTCATAATTTAAAAAAGAACGAATCGGAGCAAATAGCCAATTTTATTTTTGCCGATCAAACAAAACAGATAGAACGTTTATATTCTATATTCGACGATATATACAAAGACTCTAAAGACGAACGTAAGAAAGTAGAGTTTACACCGATTCCAATTTCTATTCGCGAAGGATTTTTAGACGATCAATTAAAATTTGCTTTTTATACCGATCATCAGATTTTCGATCGGTATTATAAATACAAAATACATAAGAACTATTCTAAATCGCAGGCTTTAACACTCAAAGAATTAAGAGAATTAAAACCCGGTGATTTTGTGGTACATATAGACCACGGTATTGGGAAATATGCCGGACTAGAAAAAGTAGAAGTTAACGGTAAGCAGCAAGAGGCCATTCGTTTAGTATATGCCGATAACGATTTGTTGTATGTAAACATCAATTCATTAAACAGAATTTCTAAATATTCTGGTAAAGATGGAACTGCACCAAAAATGCATAAGCTAGGTTCGGATGTTTGGGAGAAATTAAAAAAGAACACCAAGAAAAAAGTTAAAGATATTGCCCGCGATTTGATAAAGCTTTATGCAAAACGAAAAGCACAAATGGGAAATGCTTTTATGCCCGATACCTATTTGCAAACCGAGCTCGAAGCTTCGTTTATGTACGAAGATACTCCGGATCAAATAAAAGCAACTGCCGATATTAAAAAAGACATGGAGAGTCCGCACCCTATGGATAGGTTAGTGTGTGGCGATGTAGGGTTCGGAAAAACTGAAGTAGCAGTACGTGCTGCATTTAAAGCTGTGAACGATAGTAAGCAAGTTGCCATATTAGTACCCACTACTATTTTGGCAATGCAACATTATAAAACGTTTAGCGAACGACTAAAAGATTTTCCATGCAATGTAGAATACATCAATAGGTTTAGAACAAACAAAGAGATTAAAGATATTCTACAAAAAACAGCAGAAGGAAAAATAGATATTTTAATAGGTACACACCGTATCGTGAGTAAAGATGTTAAGTTCAAAGATTTAGGCTTAATGATTATTGATGAGGAACAAAAATTCGGAGTGAGCACCAAAGAAAAATTAAAGCAGTTCCGTGCCAACATCGATACTTTAACACTTACAGCAACACCCATTCCTCGTACCTTACATTTCTCTTTAATGGGTGCTAGAGATTTATCCATCATCAACACTCCACCACCTAACAGGCAACCGGTAACTACCGAATTGCATGTGTTTAACGAAAAATTAATTAAAGAAGCAATAGAGTTTGAAGTGGAGCGCGGCGGACAAGTATTCTTTATACACAACCGAGTGCAAGACATTGCAAATGTGGCAGGCATGTTGCAAAAAATTTGTCCTGGAGTGCGCATAGGCATTGGTCATGGGCAATTAGACGGAGATGCATTGGAAGATGTAATGCTCAAATTTATGTCGGGCGAATACGATGTATTGGTAGCAACTACTATTATAGAATCGGGCTTAGACATTTCGAATGCCAATACCATTTTTATAAACAACGCACAGAATTTCGGATTGAGTGATATGCATCAAATGCGCGGACGTGTTGGACGTTCGAACAAAAAAGCATTTTGTTATTTATTGAGTCCGCCACTTTCGGTACTTACGCCAGAAGCACGTAAACGATTGAGTGCTATAGAAGAGTTTTCGGATTTGGGCAGTGGTTTCCAAGTAGCCATGCGCGATTTAGACATACGTGGTGCAGGTAATTTATTGGGCGCAGAGCAAAGCGGATTTATTGCAGAAATTGGATTTGAGTTATACCACAAAATTTTAGACGAAGCCATTCAAGAATTAAAAGACGACGAGTTTAAAGATTTATTCAAAGATCAACCAGCACCACCGCACGTAAGTTTCTGCCAAATAGATACCGACCAAGAATTGCTCATACCCGATGAGTATGTAACCAATATAGCCGAACGTTTAAATTTATATACCGAACTCAATAAAATTGAAACGGAAGAAAATTTAAAAGCATTTGAATTACAAATGCAAGACCGCTTTGGACCGGTACCAAGGCAAGTAAGAGAATTGCTCAATGCCCTGCGTTTACAATGGTTGGCAAAGGAAATAGGATTTGAAAAATTGAGTTTAAAAAGTAATGTGTTGCGAGGTAATTTCCCTTCGAACCCGCATTCTGGATTTTATGAATCGGAAACCTTTCATGCAATCTTAAACTTTGTACAAAGAAATCCGCGAGGAGTAAAAATGAAAGAAGGGAAAACAAGTTTATTAATGATATTCGACCAAGTAAGTTCTGTAACGCATGCCATTGCATTGCTTACAGAAATGAGTGGTAAACAAAATCTACAAGAAGCATGAGTTTAAATTTAGATATAAAAAAGATCAACGAAGATTGGAAAAATCTTTGTGCAAAAATACAAGCGGATTTCGACTCAGACGAACCCGATGTAAAGGTGTTTCTGTTTCTAATTGGTGTTCAAGAATTAGGGCAAGGACCTAAGAAATTCTCTAAGAGACAAAAAGAAGAACTGATGCACATTGCCACATGCCGTTTAATGAGCGACATGGGCTTTTACGAATTAGTGGGCCTCGACCAAGACGGTTGGCCACATTGGGAAGCGGTTAAAGCGATTCCAGCCTTTACAGTTTTAGAACAAGAATTTTTATTGAAGAAGTTGATTATAAGTTATTTTGAAGAGATTGGTTTGCAGTAGATTTTTTGCATTTAAAATAATTAATTGTAAATTTACGTTAACATAAATGTAAAATTACAATTATGAAAAACAAAAAGGTTGTAAAATATTCTCCAACATGGCTTATTAGTCATGTAAATGATGCACCCAGTGTACAATTAGAAGTTATTAACAAAATCAGATTAGGGATAAAAAAATCTGAATGGAAGTTACTCATTGAAAGTATTGGTGCTACAGAAAAAGAGTTCGAAAACATATTACCTACATCCATAAGTAGTATGCAAAAGAAAAATGTATACGACAAAGCTACTTCAGAAAGAATCTATGAGATTTCAAGACTATTTGGTTTGGGATTTGAAGTATTCGACACTAAAGAAGATTTTAAATTATGGTTAATGCAGCCACTAAAAACGCTTGGCAATAAAAAACCTATAGAATTATTAGATAGTAGCATAGGTTTTGAACTAGTAGAAAATGAAATTCTAAGAATTCAATATAACGTTTAAAAGAGATATAAATTGGGCTATCAAGATGCTGGAGCAGGGTGTAATTGTTTACAGAGAAGAGTTTCCCGATGTAATTCTTTTTCCTATTGGTTATAAAAATAATCCAGAAACAAAACTTACTGTAGACGATCTTTTTGCTGAAGACTGGACAATTTTTCGTGGCAAATCTCTCAAAGAAGTTTTAGATGATTTAGATGCTGGAAAATCAATTAGACGTAAATCTTGGGTTCCTGAATATTTAATTGGTAAATATTCCAGAGATGTAGAACTAAATTTACAAGACTTACAAGCTCGTGACTGGGAAGTTATTGATGTTGAAGCTGAAGTAAACGCTATACAGGAAAAAATTCTTAAGGACAGAAATGAGCGCCGATAGATTTATTTATTCTGAAAGCTATGTACGTGGAAGAATTTACAGTCATCTTAGATTTAAGAAATATATGCAAGAAATTGCTAATATATTTTGTGAAGAGTTTTACTTAGATAAAGATGAATTGATCACTGTAGATTTATCTGAAGATGGGAAAACTGTTTTTTTGATTTTCAAAGATGGTGATATTGGTTTTGCTTCAGAATTTCTTTGGGATAAAAATGTCAGAGAAACTTTCAGAAAAAACTTTGAGGTTAATTGATGCTTCCTATTCCAACACAGGCAATTGAAATCTTGAATTCTGGGCATATTTTGTGTGTAAAGGATGAGAAGAACACCACTTATTGGAGATTTCAGGATAACAAGCTTCAAAATAAAGTAAAGCATAAATCTGGTGAAACTGACTGGATGGAGATAAAGTTTCTTATATTACCTATGGAAGCAAAATACACTCTTAAGAAAGTAAATCAAGAATGACTGGCAAAGAAGCATTAGATAAATTAGAAGATGGTTTTACATTAAGGCGAATCTCTTGGGAGCCTGATATAAAGTGTAGGGCTTATTTTTCTGATGTTAAAGAAGCCCCAGAATATGTACCTAATAAACCTGAATTTGAAGGCTATATTAGTTATTTTGATTGCCTTGATAATGGTGATTTTCTTGAAGACGATTGGGAGGTAGCTGAATGAGTAATTTGTTTGATGATTATGTAGAAATAATTTCTCTGAAAGCACACGTTGATCAATATTTAAAAGATGATATCTGTGTTCCTTATCATTATAGTAACTATATGTTCGAATTTTCTAAAAATTCAGAATTTTTATATTTGCACGTTTATGACAAGGAAAATAGAAATTATGACAATAGGATTACTAAATTTTTTCCATTACATCATTTTACACATTCAAATGTCATAGCATTTCTTGATTTTGCAATACAAATACTTGAAGACAGGCAAAAAAATATTGTATGAGATTCTAATTTTGAAGACGATTGGGAGGTAGCCGAATGACTGGAATAAAAGCACTTAAAGCAATTCGTAAAGGTTATCAAGTACGTAGGCTTCATTGGAAAAAAGGTGAGTATTTGTTTCAGATGCTCGGAGCTTTAGATCAACACAATGAAATTAGATGGGGCTTTGGCGGAAGACTTATTTGGGCTAATAGAGTTGTTGATGCTACTGAATTTTTGAGTGATGATTGGGAGATAGTAGATGAAATTCACTGAAGTATTAGATTCTTTAATGGAAGGTAAACCAATCACAAGAACTTCCTGGGAACAAAAATATATGTATTACGACAAAGATGAAAATTGTTTTGTGCTTGTACGTTATCCAGATGACATTGAAAGCAGGTATGAATTATTATCTACGACTCTTGATTTATACCCCAGTGATCTTATTGCTGATGATTGGGATATAGATTATTGGGATACTGAAGATAATAAGGAAGAAGTCTGATGGCAAAATATAGATTAAATTTATCTTTTGATATTGATATAACTGCTGATGAAGAGGAAGAAATATCAGAAGAAGAAATGGTAAAAATTCTCCAAAAACTATACAAAAATGATAAGCATGAGTTCCTTGCAACATTGAGATATTATTTTGAAGTAGAAAAAAAGACTTACAGTTTGACAATTGATAAATTACCAGATACAAAAGATTGAAAGGTTCTAATTATGGAAAAAATTACAATTCAAACTATAGACTGTGGTAGACACGATTATTGGAAAGTTGATCTCGAACTTATTAGTGATTTAAATATCATTGACATTATTAGTGATTATTCTTTTCTTGGTACTAGCAGAGATCCTTTAAATGAAGAAGGCTATGCTTATCTAGAAATTGATTCTGATTGTCGATATTTTGATAAAGCAATGAAATATTATGGCAAAGAATATCAATTGGATTTTGATACTCTTCAAGACCTTTACAACGAGAAATATGAATATTATCGAGAATGGCTTGAATAATTAGAACCTTGGAACACAGATACTCTTGAAGATAAGGGTTTTATGTGGGATGTCATTTCAGGAGATTTGGCAGTAGCATTAGATGATTCTGATGAAGAAGAAGATGAGGATTAGGTAAATTATGTTAAACATCAATTTTGATTTGATTTATGAATTAAAACAAGGTTCTACAATTTCAAATACAGATGAAAATATTGTGAACTATTGGCGAGTTGTTAATGGTAATTTAGAAGTTAAAACAATTGTAGCTAATGAATTAAAAAATGATTGGCAAGTTGCTAATTCACTAAATTTACCAACTAATGGAATTTTTGAAATTGTTGAAAGATTTCAAAGGTTCACAAATGGATGAAAGTAAGAAAAAACGTTTAGAAGAGGCTGGTTTTCGTGTTGGATCTATTGCTGAATTTCTTGACCTTACACCAGAAGAGCAAGCTAAAATTGACAATATGATTATCAGAAATGGTAAACCAATTGGAGTTTGTGATTGTCTCGGAAAAGGCAAAGAAACTTGTAAGGGTAATGGCTGGGTGAGAGATGGATCTGGCTATCAAAAATGCCCTTATTTTCAAGAATTTAGTAAGTAAAAAGAAGGCTTTACAGCCTTCTTTTTTTATGATATAATTAATATTATGGAAGATAAAATAGACAATGATAAAGCAGCAGGATTACTTTGGTATGTACTTGGTTTTTTAGCCATAGCACACGTTTGGCGAACCACTGGAACATTGCCATCAGATTTTCTTTTAGGTGCTCTTTCTGTATGGTGCTTGCGTAATGGAATGAATTATTACGATATAGCCAATAAAGAAGAAAATGAGCGATAAAGATGAGCCAAAAAGAATCAAAATCGACCCAGAAGAAATCAAAAGACTACTTGCAATTATCTATAAAGCCAGAGGGATTAAATAATATTTGCTTTAGTGTTGCCGATGATGTTTACGAAAAAGATCTTGCGAAAAAAGAGCAGTATCGTCAACAAAGATTTGAAAAAGGATTCGATGACACTGAAACTTGGCATATGGATCGTACTATGGCATTATTTATAATTCCTAGATTGAAAAGATTTATGGAAGTGAATAATGGAATTCCTATTGGTGAGACTGAAGAATCTTATGATGAAAAATTGAGATTTATCATTAGAGCTTTTGAAAATTACTATGTTTCAGATAAATATTTCAATTCAGTAGATATTGAAGAAAGAAAAAAACTCACTGATGATGTTCGCTTAGCGGTAGAATATCTTTCTAAGCTTTGGTTTGAATTGTGGTGGTGAAATGACATTATTTGATGGTTCTGCTGGTGAAACTTATAGGATTGAATCAATATGCGGAACTGTCAGAACAAGACTTTCTGAATTAGGTTTCAATCCTGGTTGTGAAATAAAAATTCTCAATAAACAGCATACAGATATGATGGTTGTCAACTGTAGAGAAAGTCACATTGCATTACGTAAAGAAGAAGCCCTTTGTATTCATATTGAACCTGTAAAAGATTAGTATGACTTGGGAAGAAATTAGACAGCGCAAAGAAGATTCAATTCGAGAAAGCACAGGTAATCCAATGGTTAAAAATCCTAATCCGTACGAAAAGAATGGAAAAACTTATAAATCATTTTCTGACTATTTGAAAAGTGATGAATATAAAGAGTTTTTAGAAATAGAAGAAAAAGCTTTAGTAGAATACAAGAAAAAAGCTAGAGAATATTTTCAAGCTTTAGATGTTGATAATCAGTATTTATTATTCTTTCATATCACCAACGCAATTTTTGAAAACTATTTCAAAGATGGTGGTTCTTATAGAG
>JAUKPQ010017896.1:0-11738 GCA_032273045.1 Chloridella minuta
TCGAACAGTTGGCTGTACGGCGCACCCTCGATGCCGAGATACTCGCTCTCGATGATCTCCAGCACATGGCGCTCGTTCGGCCCGAAGCGTTGAGCCTTCGGCCCCTTCTCCTCGGCGATCTGCACCGGCACGTCAGCCTCGACAGCCACGCAGCTTGTGATCGGGTCACCGTCGCGGTCCATGCCGACAGTCACCGTCTCCAGACGGAAGCCCCACTTGAGGCCGTCGTCGCCATCCTTCATCTTGGTGATGCGGATTTCGCGGCTGCCGTTCTCGTGCTTCACGACCTCGATCTCGGCGTCAGCCGCTGCGCGCTTCCCAGACCAGCCACGAACGCCTTTCGAGGCGTCCTTACCGCTGTGGTCCACCATGATCAGCGCAGCGCCTGTGGCGTCGTGCAGGGCGCGTGCGTTGGCCAGCGCCAGACCGACGTCCTCGGAACTGTTCTCATTCGCCCCCGGCGTCACCTGCGCCATCGTGTCAACGATGATCGCGTCTGCGCCTCCGGCAGCGGCAATGGCCGCAGCCAGTTCCGTCACGTCCTCGTTCAGGAGGAAGTTCGGCGGCACGGTCAGCAGGCCAATATCGACTTCGTTGGGGTCGATGTTGTGGTAGTCGCATGTCGCCTTCAGGCGCTTGCTCATCCCCTTGCCGCCCTCGGCGGCGATGATCATGACGCGGCCCTTGCGGGTGCGGTTGCCACGCCACGAGACGCCGCGCGCAATGGCGAAGGCCATGTCGATGGCGACGAACGTCTTGCCGGAGCCTGACGCGCCGTAGATCACGATGAGGCCCGCGTCGGGCAAGACGTTCTTGATCAGCCAGTCACCCGGCTCCAGCGCGATGCTGACGGTCAGGGACGTGATAGGGAAGCGACCGGCATAGTCAGCCGGTGTGGACATGCCAGAGCCGCTGGGTGTGGCCGCAACCGCGTCCATAACAGCCCGCAGGCTGTCAGCAGTTGCGGCCACGATAGGGCGGCTGATGGATGCCCCCGCATCCTTCGCCATCCTAATCACAGAGGCCATTGTCACCTGACGCTGGCCCAGACCCTTGCGACGCTCGAAGCTGTCCCACTGCGTCCGCAGGCTCTCCTCGCTGGGGTATTTCGATCCGTCGCTCGACCAGTCGTTCCAGATGTCGAAGCCGGTGTCGTCGCCGCTGCACTCGTGGTGGAGCGCCATGCCGACCTTGACCCAATCCTCACGGCCCATGTCTGGGTCGAGCGCATTGACCAAGTCCTCCATCTGGGCGGGCGTCAGGCCCAGCTTCGGCTCACGCCCTGCCATGAAGTCGTCGGGGTCGAACGTGTTGTTGCGGCTGCCCTTGAAGCGTGCCTCGCACATCGGCGCGACGATGCTGTCCAGATCGGCCACGGTGTTCTCGAGGTCAAGGAACTCGGTGTACGGCATCGGGTTGCCGGTGAACGTCACGAAGCCCTTTGAACTGAAAATCTCGAAGCCGTACTCGTTGCCGACGGTCGGCGACTTGTTGTTGCCGTAGGTGCCGCGCACAAAGGCGCGGATGCCCTTCCCGCTCGGGCTGAACTCGGCGTAGGTCTGACTGGCGATGGCCGTCACCTCGTCCGGCAGCCTGCCGTCCGCGTCAACGCAGTTGTCGAAGTCGAGCGCCGTGATCCCGAACTCGGGCATCAGCGCCAGACCGACGCCATTGAAGCCGCGCTTGGCTGCGGCGTGTTTAGCGGCTGCAAATGTCGTCAGGCGTTCGCGATCAGAGAACGAACCCTGCGTGCCGTGGCGCTTACCGCCCTCGGCGTAGTACGGCACCTTGAGCGCCTTGCCGTTGGGGTTGTCTGGGTCTTGCTCGAAGCGCCAGATCAGCCAGCCTTGCAGGCTCCGCAGTTCGGCGGGTGCCTCAATGGTCTGGTGCTGCGGGTGGATTGGCTGCACGTTGGTCATGGGCGGTCCCTCCTCGTCCATGACACTTAGTTTGCGGTTTGCGCGGTGAAGACTGCGACCAGATCAGGCTTGAGCAGTTCCGTCCGTGGGATTGGGTAGAGCCTCTCGATCTCAAGTGCGCGCTGCATGGGCACCCAGCCCCGCTTGGCCCAGATGTACACGGCTTGGTGGGTTACGCCCAGTTGGAAGGCAAGCGCACACGCGCCTCCGGCCATCTCAATGGCCCGCTTGATGCCCGTCATTTTAGTCTCCGATGCTGATAAGGGGCTGGATCGTAGCCCAGCCCCCAAGGTGGTGCAAGCCGCTATGCGGCAATCTTTTTGCCGGTGCGCGCCTCGACGGCGTGGCGAAGCATGGCGGGCGTAAAACCCCACAGCTTCATCTCGACGCTGTAGCGTTTGACGAGGGCCTTGATGTCGTTGTCGGTCTCGACAAGCTGCTGGGCGATGCGGTCGCGCTTGGCCAGAGCCTTGCGCGCGTCGTTGATGATGGTGTCGATCTCGGTCACTTCCATTCACCTTTCTTGCCGATGCGGCCCGTCTTAGGGTCGCGGAAGTGGGCGTTGAGCAACTTGATCTCCAGTGTGTCGCGGACGCGGTATATGTCGCGCAGTTCCTGCTCCAGTTGGCGGATGCGCTTCCACGGGTTCCAGATCATGTTACTCTCCCTCTGTGAATGATGTGACGATGACACCGATGCTGAAAAGCAGGACGCAAACAAATGCGAGTTCGATCAGGGCGCGGATCATTTCGCTGCCTCGCTTTTGGCGTACTCTTCAAGGCGCTCAACGACGCCGGGGATGTCGGCGAGGTTGATGAGCGTGCCCTCCAAGAAGCCCGCGTCGTAGCTGTAGCCAAACTTGCGGTCGGGGTTGCGCTCGGCGAGGATCGCCTTGATGAGCGTTGAGGCTTTTGTGCTGTTGCTCATGGCTCAGTGCTCCGTCACTGCGGAGCGGAGCACTTCAAGCTGCCCAGCCTCTTCGGCCAAGGCGACGACGGCGGCGGCGATTGCCTGATCGACGTTCATGCCAACCTTGCTGGCTTCGAGGATGTTAGCCGCCTCGCGCAGAACTTCTGCCATGACGGTGTTGGTGGCGGAGATAAGTTTAGCGTTCATTTCGTGTGTCCCTTCGTTGCTGACTTGCGTCTCCTACAATCGCCTGATTGCAGACGCAAGAACTATTTTACGGCATGATGATCGACGACCGCTTTGGCGCTGCCACGCCGCGATGCAGGTCGCCCTGAATGTTCTCGATGATGCCGCCGACGAAGCCGGATGCGAAGCGCAGGGTTGTGATGTCCTCACCCGGCTTCGCGCCGCTCAGGACGATGTCGATGCCAGTCTGCATACCCGTCAGCATCTCAATGACGGCGGCCTTCTCGGCCTCGATGCCCGCCTCGAGCGCCTCTATGTGCTCCAGTGCGCGCTGCACCAGCTTGACGTCGAGGGGCCAGCTTGAGCAGGCGGCGCGCAACTCTTCCTTGAGGTCAGTCACTTGACGTCCCCCCAGATGACAGTGCGCGGGCCTGCGCGCGGGCGTTTCGGCACCGGCACGGCGTCCGGTATGTCGTGGGCGTAGCGGACGGCCTCGATCTGCTCCGCCTCGGTCATGGGGCGGTGCGTGCGGCCTGTGCGCAGGATGGCCGCGCAGAGGGCCTTGGAGCCGAAGCGGAGGCTATCCAAGTAGCGGATGGTGGACTGGTCTGTCACCAGCCGGTCGGAGAGGGTGAGTTGCGTCAGCTTGGACTGGCCCATCGTCTTGGACGCGGAGCGATCACTGTACCGTCCCATGTTACTTCCTCTTCAGCTTACGCATGGACTTGACGAAGCGCCCAGTCTTGGGGTCGCGGTCCACGAGCGTGTTGTACTCGTCTTGCAGTTCCTCAAGCTTGCGCTTCGTGCCTGCGTTGGCGATAGCATAGCTAATGGCCGCGCCCAGCACGAACCCTCCGATGGCGTAAATCTCACTCATATCAAATGCTCCTTTCCTGCTAGGGCTTCGCGGTAAGTGGTTGCTAGCCAATCGTCTTGCCGCTCACGAAACTTTTCCGCTGTCTCGTATCGCGCTATAAGTGGGCAACTCAACAACGCCTCACGCAACCGCTCAATCTCTGCCGCTTGGGCTTCGCAGTTGGGGCAGTGCTGGCTCATGCTGTCGCTCATTGTGTAATCCCTAACATTACGCGCATATTGCACTGCGCCCCTTCATACCCACGACGGTAGGCTGCTTCTTCCGCATCCTTAACAAGCATCTGGATTTGACGGGCGAAGCCATTCGTCAGCGAAGGGTCTACGGGAAATAGGACTTTACCCCCACCCAGAACCACGCTCTTTTCATGCGCGACAACATGGTTGGCGTAGCTATGTTTGTCGCTCATTTCCCAAACCCCTCTTCCCAAAGTTCGATGGCGCGGACGCAGATGTCTGTCGTGCCCGTATCCAAAAGCATCGCCTCCCGCGCACACAGCAGCTTGCGATCAACGGGCGGCTGTTCGTGCTTGGCGATCATGTCGCACAGGGCGGTGTAGGGTAGGTTGTCGCAGTAAAAACGCTGCAAGGTATCAAGGGCGTATACGTGTTGCCACCCGCACCGCTTCGCGGCTTCGATCAGCACCCAGTCGGGCAATATCGGCAGGTCAGTCATTTGCGTCTCCTTTTGTTACGATCAGGTATATGGTGGCGACCATCATCGCGATCACCGTGAAGAACAGGAGGGGGTCGGCGATCATGCCTCTTGCTCCTTGCGAACCGGGCGCTTGCGCGACTTCTTGTCCTTGCTGCCCAGTGGGCGACCGACCTTGGCCTTGGCTGCTGCCTCGGCTTCCTTGATGCTGACCACCACGTCGATTGAGGCGTAAACAACCGTCTCTACGTCCAGCCAAATGGCCAAGAGGATCAGACGCTCTGCGATCCATTTCTTCATGCTACGTCTCCCTGCGGCATGAGGGACATGACCACGATCAAATCGCGGATGAACGCCTCCTGCGGTGTGGTGAAGTGACGCCCCTCGCGGATTTCGCTCATGTCAGGCCACTGGGTGTTCGCCAGATAGTTCAGGGCCGGACGGTAAGGCTCATAGTCAAACGTCTTGACCAGATCGGGGTGCTTGGCTTGCGCCTCGGCGAGTTCCGCCTTCGCTGCCGCCAGTTCCGCCTTCAGGCGCTCCACCTCGTCCGATCCTGCATCGGGCTTCTCTGTCGGCAGCCAGTAGAGGTACTCGCGTCCGATCTTGTTGCGCGTGACGGCCTTCTCCTCAGACAAGACGGTGAGCGCCCCTGTCGCGCTGCCAAATGGGATGTTGAGCGCCTCGGCGATGCTGGCCGATGTCGCGCCGGGGTGCTTGGCAATGTGCGCCAGAACGCGCGTCGTGATCTTCGTTTTGGAAAACGGGAAAACGTGTTGGTCAGTCATGGTCATTGTGTCCCTTCTAGGTGTTGCAGTGCCTGACGCACGTCGCGCAGGCGGTTGAGTGTCACTCGGTAGTCACTGGGCGTGAGTGACATGATTACAAATCTGGACCGCCCGTCCTTGGTCAGCACGACGCGCAGGTGCTTGCCGCCATACTCTCTGTGCGCCTTGGCCTGCGCCTCACTGGCCATCTCGACGATCTTGAGCCAAAGGCTGCGGTCCATCGGTCTAGCCCTCCTGCCTCTGCTGGCGGTCCCTGTTGCGCTTGAGCAGGCCAAGCAGGCTGAGGACGCTGGTGTGGTTGCGGTTGATCTTGTCGCCGATCTGCTTCGAGGACAGGCCCTCCTTCCGCAGGGCGACGCAGACGGCACGCCGCGCGGCCACCGTCAGCTTGTCCTTGGCCGCGCCGCGTATCGACGCCATGTTGGTGTGGTGCTTGGCCACGACGTCGAGCATGATGCGGTCGATGCGCTCTGTGGGGCTTTCCATCAGAAGCGCGCCGTGATGGAGACTGCGGTCACGTCCGACCACGGGATCGTCTCGGTGCGGTCATACCAGTAGATGCCAATGCTGTCGGCATCGACGGCAGTGATCTCGCCGTTCATGTGGTGGCGGTTGCGCGACACGACGATGTGCCAGCGGCGGCCCGTGCCCATCTCCTCGATGATCTTGGCCATAGCCTCGGCGCATGGCGTCTCGCCGTTGGTCTCGTACACGACAGCCTGCGCGCGGCTGCCCCAGACCTCTGCGTCGGGGTGCCGGTCGAGCACGCCCAGTTCGACCTCGTTGCTGCTCTCGCCGTCCACCGTGTCGGTGTGGGCGTCGCCGTCGAGCCAGTAGGTTACGTCGTAGGTGTTCATGTCGTTTTGTCCCTGTGGTGTTGCTGATGGGCTTACTTTTAATGTGGAGATCGGGGATTGCAAGCCCTAATTTGCAGAGACCTCTTCAAACATGTCGAGCAGCTTGTACGCGGGCAGCGTGATCGTCTGCGACCCCTCTTCCGACGTGATGGTGACGGAGAGGGCCATGCCGCTGTGCAGGGCGTGGACCTCCTTGTCGTCGATCTTGAACGACTTCGACTTGAAGCCGCCCTTCTTGTCGGCCTTGCGCAGGGTGATGGAGCGGATCATGTGTTGTTTCCTTATATTTCTACGCGCTTGCCGTTGGGCGCGATCATGTGTGGTCGTTCTCCGTTTGGCCAGACGATCTCGAAGCCACGCAGCGCCTTGTCAATCGGTTCGGCGTGCTCGGCGCTTGTGTTGTCGGGCCAGCAGATGCGGTTCCGCACCCGACGGCTACACTTGAGGACGATCTGCTGGACGCGTCCGGCGTGTATGCCGTACCTGCTGCCAAGCACCTTATACATGGTGCCGTCCATGACCCTCTCGCGCCACAGGGTCCAGTTGCGGTCCAACTGCTCAAGGTTCTTGGCGGGGGGCTTGGGCGCTGGCGCGAAAGGTGGCGGGGCCACGTAGACCATCTGCAAGGGGGTGCCGTTCAGGTAGGACTGTTCGTCCGCGTCCCAGACGGCGATGTCTGTGCGGATTAGGCCCTCCAGCAGGTGCTGAAGCAGGTAGGGCGGGATGCGCCCGACGCGCTCCCACTGGCCGTCGCCGTCCTGCGCCACGATCACGATACCGGTGCTGCGCCCGTGGCCGATGCGGTAGACGGCGTAGTGTGCACCCAGTGGCGCGTTGATGTCGGTGAGTTTCACTGTCCTTGCTCCCCTTGCATCTTGTTCAATATCTCCTCGCGGATGCGGGCGACGGCGGTCTGACGTTTGCTGACCGACAGGTCGACATCGAGGCCCGTGAACTCTTCAGGGTCCGCGCGCTGGAGGTCGTACAGGGCGATCACAGCGCTCTCGTGCGCCAGCAGCAGGCTGTGCAGCTCAACGCGGTTCATTGTCCCTGCTCCTCGTGCATCACCTGATCGAGTGTGCCGGTCAGGCCGTAACCCGCATCGCGGTCGTAGACGGACTTGCCGAGGGCCGATGCGCCAGCGATGAAGATGGCTTCGATCTGCGGGCAGCGGAGTTCGGCGACGAGGGCGGTGTCGCCGTCCTCCACCTTGCGCAGGCCCGTGTACCGGCTGCGGGAGATGTAATAGTCGTAGGTCATGCTGCTTGCTCCTTGATGTAGACGGCTTCGTTCATGAGTTCCTTGCGCAGTGCGTGCAGCGCGTCCAGACGGTCGAAGTGGATGGCGCGGTCGGTTTGGCAGGCGTCCTTGTTGGGGTAGTCCCTGCCGTTCGGTGTGACCTGCTTGAGCGCCTCGATGGCGTCGATCAGGTGGTACATGGCTGCGCGACGCGGCTTGACCAGATCGTCGATGCTGCTGCCGTTGATGTTGATGGTCGGGGTGATCATGGCTGGTGTGCTCCTGTGGCAGGGGCCGAAGCCCCCGCCGGTTGGGTTAAGCTGGGATGAGGCGACCGGCGTCGCTGTAGTTGCCGAGCACCTTGACGGTGTAGGGCTTGCCATCGACCGTGACGCTGTCGCCGTTGCGGACGACTTCCGCGCCGCGATAGATGCGGTCGATCTGGGCGCGCTCTGCGTCGGTGTACGACGACTGGATGCTGACCGAACGCTTCATCAGGTACATCGTGTCGCCCTCTTCGTCGTAGAACAGGTAACCCTCAGCGCGCTGCGGCTGCTTCTTATAGTCGAGGTACTCGAAGGCGAAGCCAGCGGCGCGGTCGAAGTTGTCGGTCGGCATGGTCAGGTTGATGGTCATTTCGTTAGTCCCTTCGTTGTTGATGAACCTCCTCTACAAGCAGGTGGTTGCAGAGGTCAAGCCCCCCTGCGAAAATAATTTGGGGGCAATCGGGGTGGGTGATTGCCCCCTGCGGCTTAGTCCTCCTGCCGCCAGCCGTAGGACTTAATGGGACCGGCCACGCCGAACAGCCGCTTCTTGATGTGGCGGGTGTACTGGCCGTAGCGTGCGAGAGCGCGGGCGCGGGTCAGCCCCTCGTGTGTTTCGGTGTCGCCGTTCTCGTAGACGGCCCATGCGGTGTACTTCATGTCGTTGTGCTCCTGTTGCTGATGGGGTGGGGGCAATCGGGGTGGGTGATTGCCCCCTACGGCTGGCTAGACTTCCTCGCCGTTGGTGAAGATCATCACGACGGGTGAGGCTGGGTCTTCGGGCCAGCGGCGGTCGGTGACGCGGTAGCTGCCGCCGTCGCGCTTGCTCAGGTAACGTGCCGTATCGTCGGCGGTGACGACGCTCTCAAATCTGGCGACGAGCATCCACTTGTGTGTCGCGGTGCATTTAGCTTCGAGGTCGATCTGCATGTCATTTACTCCTTGGGTGTTGTGGGGGCCGCAGCCCCCGGTTGGTGATTACTGATCCTGCTCAAGGTAGGCGCATTCCACTTCACCTTCGGCGACCATCCGTTCGCAGCAAGCACGAGCGTCTTCGAGGGTGCCAAGAAAGACAGTGCTGTCTGCGCCGTTTTCGTCGCGGAAGATGATAATGTGGCGGTCGGTCATGGTGTGTCTCCGTTGCTGTTGAACCTCCATTAAAGCGGGTGGTTGCAGAGGTCAACCCCTGTTTGCACTTTTTTACAAATAAATTTTCAGGCCGTGCAATTGGTTGGTTGGCACCGCACCATCTGAGACCCGTCAGGTCAGATGGGTCACGGTGCATCCTGCACCACCTGACTGACCCGTGTGGGGGGTTACTTTAGTAAGACCCCCACGGTGCGGTGGGTGGGGCACCCCCCTCGTGGTGTGGGTCTTAAAAATCGAGAAGGTGCCAACGCAGTGGTTGCAGACCCTCGAACACTGATCCGTCCATCTCGTCCCACCACGTCAGGTGGGTCAAGGGTCAGCCCACTTGCGATTTATTGCAGGTCGATCATGCCCCGCTCGAACGGGTGGGTCGCAGTGCGTGGTACATGGTGCGCCTTGCACAATCTGTGGCGCGGTGTTATCTGGGGCGTCAGAGACATCGAGCGGAGCACGCAGAACCGATGAGCCAGTACGACGAGCGCAAGGATCAGATCATCGACGACATCGTCGCTGGGCTGTCTGATGGCGTCCCGCTTCGGGAGTTGTGCCGCCGCGAAGGTATGCCGAGTTGGCGCACGGTGTATAGCTGGATGGACGCAGACGAGGCCGTCGCAACACGGGTCGCGCAGGCGCGGGAGATCGGCTTCGAGGCCATCGCCGAGGAAATTCTCGACATCGCCGACGACGCGTCGAACGACTGGATGCAACGCAAGCGCCAGAACGGCACGGTGGACATCGTGCTCGACAGCGATCACGTCCAGCGCAGCAAGCTTCGCATCGAGACGCGGCTCAAGCTGCTGGCCTGCTGGAACCCGAAGAAGTACGGCACCAAGCAGACGGTCGATGTCGGGAACAAAGACGGCGAGACCCTCAAGGCCGACATCAACATCGACACCGTCGCCCTCACGAAGGAACTGGCCGAGGCCCTGCGCAACCAGAAGGCAGCCAAATGAAGTTGAGCCTGCTCGTCAACCCGTGGCGTCGCGTCAAGGAACTCGAGACCGCCGCGTCGAAGCACGACCTCGAACTGCGCGCACTCAACTACGCGCTGCATCTGGCCAATGAGCGTTACGACAAGATACGCGAAGCCAACGCCCAACTGCGCGAGACGCTGACCCTCTACCGGAACGCATGACCGACGTCTCGACGATCCTCGCCCAGTTGGACCCCGCGCAGCGCCTGCATCTCGACTGGCAGCGCAGGTGGGTGGACACCGCCCGCGACAACCAGATCGTGCCGAGTGACGGCTGGAGCGAGATGGGCTTCCTCGCCGGTCGCGGCTTCGGAAAGACCCGCGTCGGTGCCGAGTGGATCACGCGCGCCGTGTTCGAAGACCCGAGCGGCTTCGATAGCTGCGTGATCGCGCCGACCTATCAGGACGTCAAGATCACCTGCTTCGAGGGCGAGAGCGGCATCCTGTCCGTCCTGCCGCCCGAGTTGCTGATCGAGCACAACAAGTCCGACATGTTCATCAAGATGCGCAACATCGCAGGCGGCGTCAGCACGATACGCGGCTTCACGGCAGAGAAGCCCGAGCGACTGCGCGGCCCGCAGCACTGTCGCGGCTGGTTCGACGAACTCGCGGCGTGGCAGTACGACCAAGAGACGTGGGACATGGCCATGTTCGGGATGCGTCTCGGCGACAACCCGCAGGTCGTGTGGACGACGACGCCGAAGCCGAAGGAGATCATCCGCAAGCTGTCCGCGCCGCAGGACAGGCGCATCATCGTGCGCGGCTCGACGTTCGACAACAAGGCGAACCTGCCCGACAACTTCTTCAAGCAGCTTGAGCAGTACGAAGGCACGACGCTTGGCCGTCAGGAACTGTACGGCGAACTGATCGACCCCGAAGAGAGCGGCATCATCAAGCGTAGCTGGTTCCGGCTCTGGCCCGCCAAGCGTCCGCTGCCCGCGCTGGACTACATCATCTTGTCGCTCGACACCGCCTTCACCGAGGCGACCTACGACAAGAAGAAGGGCGACGCCGACAGCACGGCGTGCGTCGTCATGGGCAGCTTCCACGACAAGGAAGGCCAGAGCCACCTGATGGTGCTCGACTGCTGGTCCGAGCAGATGGGGATGCCCGACCTGATGAAGCGCGTGAAGCGCGAACTCAACGTGGCCTACGGCGACGATCAGGACACCGCGCTGATCAAGCCGATGTTCGGCAGCGGCAAGCCCGTCACGTCGGGCCGCAAGCCAGACCTGTGCCTGATCGAGGACAAGGGCAGCGGCATCAGCCTGCGCCAGATGCTCGAGCGCGAGGGCATCGACGCCTACGCCTACAACCCCGGACGCGCCGACAAGCTGGCACGCCTGCACATGGTCAGCCACATCTTCTCGCGCCGCCGTGTCTGGCTGCCTGAGAGCGACAAGTTCCCCGGCCAGCCGCGCACTTGGGTCGAGCCAATGCTGGCGCAACTGTGCGCCTTCACGGGTCCGAACAGCGTCAAGCACGACGACTACGTGGACGCCATGTCGCAGTGCGTGCGTCTGTGCATCGACAAGGGGCTGGTTTCGGTGCTAAAGAGCACGCCGAAAGAGATCGACAAGCCACCGCCTAAGATCATCCCCAATCCGTATGGGCAATAAGGACAGGTCATGAACGAAGACGACATGCAGCCGGAAGACGAGATCACCGAGGGCGAGATGGTTGATTTCGAAGGCGGCGATGAGAGCGACGTCGAGGACACCGAAGACGGTGGCGCTATCGTCACGCTCGACGAAGACGCGCCGCCCAAGGGCGAAGACGCGTTCTACGACAACCTCGCCGAGACGATGCCGGACAGCGACCTCAACAGCCTGTCGTCGAAGTTCCTCGACCTGATCAGCAAGGACAAGGAAGCGCGCAAGAAGCGCGACGAGCAGTACGAAGAGGGCATCCGCCGCACTGGTCTGGG
>JAUKPQ010017906.1:0-11728 GCA_032273045.1 Chloridella minuta
GTGGAAATTCAATCTTTAAAAAATATTTTTTTAATTTTACTTATTTTATTTTTACTATTTTATTATTTTTTTTCCAAAATCATTTTTTCAAAAACCGCCCAATTTTTGCCGTTTTTTCCAAAATGTCCACCAATTTTTCCGTTGAAGTGATCGATTTGACCGTTGATGATGTTGAGGAGTGTACTGAATTTGTCCCGATTGTTCGGAGTTCGACCGTTGATTTCGCGTACGCTATTGCTGCTGCTCAGTCTGAGACCATTGGAGATGATAATGATGATGAATTTGTGGATCCTAATGAGCCTTCCAATTGGATCCCTAATGGAGATGTACGAGTTTTGAGTGATGAGAACCCTCCCCAATGGATTGAAGTTCGTACTGTTACACCTGGTGTGATGGCGTTCGCCGAGCCTTGTTTGTACGATGAGACTGCTGTGGAACCAGATGTGGAACTTTATTATCCTGCTGAGATCGCTCCTCTTGTTGATTATGATTTCTCTTATCAAAGGGACACAGTTGTGGCGTTTCATGAGGATGAAGTGTGTGATTTTTTGCGTCCTTTTGTACCGATGCTTTGGACGACTAATGGTCATCGTTCTTTGCCTCCTATTACGGTTGTTGCTTTTAATCCGTACGAAGTTATGTACGATCTTCAGCTTGGATTCATTCGACGTCGTCCTGACTTGCCCAATTTGTTATGTGTGAGCATTCTTCAGTATAACCCACTGACTCCTCCAACATTCTACTTTCATGCTGGTGGCCGTGAAGTTAAGAATCAAGCTGATGTGGGACAACGAGCGATTCGTACGGAGTGGCCTATGGGAGTTCGTGGAGTACATGTTTCCATTCCTGAATTGATTCTTGGTCGCTATAAGCATGTTGCTGATTGTTTGTCGTTCTTCATTCTCTTTGTTGATGGTCCTCAATCACGAGAGCCCAAGTTCGGTCCTTATTGTTTTTATTCGACTGATTTGCCTCCTCGCTCTATGGGTGGACCATGGATTCCATTTCCTGGTGTTCCTCAGGGTACACGTTCTTATCTTGATCCTTATCAAGTACCAGTGGTCTCTTTGTATGCTCAAGACAAAGTTGGTGTGCTCCAAGTTCCTGATGGTGAACCTTTCTATGAGCTTGCTCGTGCGGAGACTTGGGCTGAAGATCGTCTTGAACGTTTGGAGGAGCGTGAGGAGCAGACTTACATTACTAGTGGATACTATTGGTTTTTGCGCTCTGGTTTGTCGTTTCCGGTTCATACTCTTTTCCATTATACTTATGAGGATCGTCGTCCTCGTCGAAGTGAGCCAATTGATTCTGCGATTGTTCATTCTGTTAACCATCTTAAGCGATCTCGGGCCCAGCTTACTGAAGATGATCTTGTTGTGGAAGACATTTGTTGTGTTTGTCTTGAGAATAAGCATCAAGCGATGTGTTCTCTGGGATGTGAGGCGGGTCATGCTGTGTGTGATCTTTGTCTTCCTCATTTTGTAGGATCGAAGGGGCAGAAGTGTCCTATGTGTCGTAAGTTAGTTCATGTTCGAATTGCTGGTGATGAGAACTAAGTCTACTTAAGTAATCAGACGAATCGTCTTTAAACACTTTATAGTTATTCATTACCTAGCTATTTTACTATGCCGCGTAAACCTTACTACACAAGAGGAGAAATACGTCATTGGTGGCGAACTGGTGAAGTTCCCATGTCTGCACATAAGAGGAATGGAACAACTCCAACTACCGGTCAAGGTGTTCCGCCGAGACTCTTAAAGATACGTTAGCGTATCTTTGACAGACAAAAGGAATCATTATTTTGATAAACTATGAGTAACTACTATGAATTTGAAATTGCGTTTGTATTTCGTGCACCTCAGGGGAGTCTAACTGATGAGTTTGTGCATGATACACTCAATATAATGCGACATACTCGTGTTCCAGCAGCCGTCCTTCGTAGCTTCTTACTAAGTCCACAAGAGGTGATGGATGTGACCAATGATTATGATGAATTAAGTTATATACGTATGACAAAGATACCTTTCCCCCCTCCTCCACCTCTACTGGCTGAACGTCACGATGAATGTAGTGTAGCTATCATATTTCCGGAAGAAGACATCCGTAGTCAGGATTCTCCACGTAGTAGTGAGGATGGAACAGTAGGGAGTTTGGTGGATTTTATTGTGGATGATGGTAGTGCAGAGTAATTGAAGTAAATCTTTAGTCTAGCCCTAATGAAGCTGAATATTTTAAAATTCTTTTTCTCTCCAAAGTATCTCTTCTTTTAGCAGCTGATGCTGCTTTCTGCT
Source organism: Chloridella minuta (assembly GCA_032273045.1). Classification (NCBI taxonomy): domain Eukaryota; class Xanthophyceae; order Mischococcales; family Pleurochloridaceae; genus Chloridella; species Chloridella minuta. The sequence goes on from JAUKPQ010017906.1 coordinate 2,292, forward strand.
CAGCAGTTCTCGCTGTACGGCCTTTCTTTACTCTTGGACCTTTTGGTATCCATCCTCTAGCAAGCATTGTTTCTCTACGTTTAGCTGCTGCAGCAACTCTTTTTGCCTCGGACATTGGTCCCCTTGCGCCTCTTCCTCCTCCTCTGGGCTTCTTTCTTGGTGCAGATGCTGCCGATATGAGGCGTCGAATTGCAGTAAACTTGTCTTTTGAACATCGTGCTTTCAATGCGGTTAGTCTCTGTGTGGCTCTTGATAGGGCTGAACCAGCTCCTGTTCCTTTTCTGCCTCGCGCCATTTAATAAAAGTGTAGCAGATTAATTAAGGAAGTATCTGTGAACTGTTTATAATCAATCAATAATGTGTCGTGCCATGAAAGTGCTCAAGAAGCGATTGAAAAAGCTAATACATGCTAAAAGAAGACGATAATACGTAAATAGTTTCATAAAACAGTTTAGTAGAATGTAATAATTAGTTCATTAAAATGATTGAGCCTACTGAGATTCAGTTAAGTGGTCGCTTATATTTTTTAGATGGTACGTATATGGATACGGCACCTCGGGACAACCGAGCGAACACTGCCGCGATCGTTCGTTCATTGGAAACTCAAACAACCGCTTTTTCGTCCGACAATGTGTACATCAACAAGCGTCTTCGTGTGCGAGAGGAGATTGAATCCCAGAGTTATGTCAAGGCCAAACGTATTCGGTTTGAGGATCCAGTTGACCCAGAGGTTTACACAGAGCAGACAGTTGCGTTCGACGATAGTCAGCTAGATCGTGTGAGTACTTTGGAAACGGGTATTTCCTCAGTCCAAGACGATGTAAGTGCGTTGCAAAGCCAACAAGTGGCCATGTCGGATTTGATTTCGGTTCTACAAGGTGAGACTCAACAACTGGAAGACGGAGATGTCATCATGTCTGCGGCAGTTCAATCTGCGGTAAACGCACTTCAAGCAGCGATTGATTTGCGCGCGTTGATTAGTGCTATTCCAACTCGCAGTTCGTTGTCGATTCAGAATGTGGATAACACACGTGATGTTGATAAACCCCTTTCTACTCAAGTGACTGCGGCTCTTGCTAACGTACAGAGTCAAATTGATTCGTTGTTCTCCAGTGATATTAGTTTGCAAGGGTATATTGACAATTTAGTACTTGGTCTATCTAACTTAACTCAAACCGTATCGGATTCGGGTGATGCATCGTCTGCATCCATTGCAGGAATCCAACTATCGATTGATACAATGCAAACCCTCGTGAACGGTTTACCGCGATTCGTAGATTTGCCAACAAAGTCATCTCTTGGTTTGTCACTCGTAGATAATACGGCCGATTTAGATAAACCGATTTCCTACTCAATGCAAGAGGCACTTGACTTGTTACAGCAGGGACTTTATGACGCTGTCACAACCACCACGTTGAACGATTATGCAACACTCACTGGGATGCAAGATTATGTTCAACAACAAATCGCTAATTTGCAAGATTCATCTGAGGTAGCCAGTTCCATCGCAGCTGCACTGAGTGGATTTGAAACCACTGCTGAGGTTACTACGGCTATAATGGACGCCATTGCGCCACTGGCTTCAACTACGTATGTGAATAGCTCGATCCAAACTGCTCTGGCGACATACATTACGCAATCTGTAATGGAAGCGTATGTGGTACCTGCAATCAGTACGGCAGTAAGTGATTATGATAGTACTATCAGAGGGTATGTGGATACACGGGAAGCAGCTATTCGAGACGATTTGTCTGCTATGGAATTAAGTATTCTCAACCAAGTATCAGCCGACTATGCGACGCTCAGTAACGTTTCGTCGTCGATATCGACTGCACTGAGTTCGTATGCAACCAATAGTTACGTGAGTTCGGCATTGGTTCCTTACATTACTTCTGCGGATTCTGCTTCGGCGATTGCGTCTGCGCTGGTGCCCTACTCCACCTCGTCTCAAGTCGGAACAGCGATTCAAACAGCCTTGGCCACCTACTGGGATTCTTCGCAAGTCAATTCGGCGATTCAATCGGAATTGATTTCGTATTTGGATGGTGATGGGGTGGATGCAGCAATCAGTACGGCGCTGGCAGCGTACCCAAGTACATCGGCAATGAACTCGGCGATCTCGGATGCACTTTTGGGATACTCCAGTACGAACGCAATGAACCAAGCCATTGCGAACGCCATAGCAGCTATCCCCACAAACAGCTTTGGATCAACTGATGCCCAGGCACTAATTGATTCATCCTTGGAGTCTTATTATGATTCAGGAGAAATGGATACTCATCTCGCACTCAAAGCAGACGTTTCGGTGGTGGATGCATCCATTACGACAATCAATACTTCTTTGGACTCGCAAGCAAGTTCTATTACTGCTTTGCAGTCAGGTAAAGCTCCTATTGCGAGCCCTACCTTTACTGGCACGGTCGTGACGCCTGCTTTGCGAGTAACTGGAGGGACCCCCTCCGCGGGGCTTGTTTTGACCGCGTCGGATACGAATGGAAATGCTTCATGGGCTGCTGCATCAGCATCAGCCTCACTGACTACTGCGAAGGGGACATTGTTTCCAAATTTTACAGGTGGTAGTAGCCTGACTGGGACTCAAAACGTTGGTTCAATCGTATTGAGTACTGGAACTTGGTTAGTGTTTTGTGAATTGCATCTGGAAGCGGCTTCTGGTGGATCTACTTCTACCGCGAATCTATATCTTATACTGTCACGTACAAGCGCGGGTCTGTATCCATTGATAGATGAATTTGGTTTTACCCAAATGAACGATAATGTTCATACAATACCTATCAACTCAGTAACAAAAGTCTCCTGTGCTTCCCCCCAGTTAGTAAAACAAACTACTGCAGGGACAGTATACCTTGTTTTACAAGTTCAGGCTACTACTAGCACAATCAAGGCTAATCAGGCCTCATTATATGCCATTCGAGTTGGAGCGTAAGGTATACATTAAGTAGTACAAGGTTAAATAATATTTTGACTTATTACTTTTTTGGCCAACGAAAGTATCTTGCTCGTTCAATGGGGAAGTAACCCCCGAGTTCGGTAGGGTTAGCCTGCACGAACGGAAGGGAGATAGGAATGCACTTTGTCATGGTACGTAGTGGTGGAAGGTAAAGCGTGACGATCTCCTCAGCGTTGACTATAATAATCAACAGAAATGGGTTACTCTCTCGCATGCGTGATCCGATCGTCATTTCAAAGTGGGACGCTTTCTCCTTCATTATCCCTTGGAATATCTCCAGGAGGTCTTCTTCTTTCTCTAGTCCCATGTCGTGGTACTTCTCCGGTGGAATAAACTCCCTCATCAGATTGACCAGCATACAAAAATCTTCTGATTCACGCGTGGCGTAGTTATGGTTGGAGAACCGTCCATCCCAGTAAGCAAAATGGAACATACCTGCGTTTTCATTGGTAAAGCGTTCCACAAAGAGTTTGTTATTTGGACAGTCTGGATTCTCGCTACAAGGTAATTGAATTAATTGATGAACGGAGTGACCTTGGCGCACTGCCGCGCGAGTAGAAACCATGGCGTGAGTCATGAACGCTTGCATCAACTGCGTGATAATGTCGTTCGCAACTTGTTCGACTGTCGGAACCGCGGGAGTCTCCGGAACCTTGGTTTCGCTGTCCCCCATATTCGCCAGGTCATCGAGAATCGCGTTTTCCGTTTCATCATCCATCATGAGCGTCAAGAAAATAAAAATAATGATTTAAGTGTCGGTTCAAGATATGTTTCAAACTATATCTCTTCAAGATATGGTGTCCTTTCAAGATATTTATCTCAAAAAAAGCGGAAGATTCAATTCATTATTTTACTTTTTCGAATGTCTGCTATCAAACGTGAATACTTGACTGTGAAAGACCCCTCTGCTCTAGCTGCTGCCTTTGAGAATGGATCCCTGAAGCCCATGTGCACTCTCGGTAAGGTTTCTAAGGATGACGACGGAGGACCTTGTGTTTTTTACGAACTGGGTGTCTTTGACCCAATTGCTCAGAAGAGAAAGGGGGTTTTGATCCAGTTACCCAAATCGTTCAATGAGTCAATGCAGGAGGTGGAGAATGAGCGATCTGGCAAGACGGAAATTTTATGTGATACTTCCGGAACTGAGCGTAGCGAGTATGCGGACAAGATTGAGCAGTGTCTGCGCTTTTTCAAAGAAGACATGAAAGCCAAACACGAGACTCCCGATCAAGTCATTACCGTGACGGACTACATTACCGGTCGTGATGCTGTATCTCTTCAGTGGCGATGGCCCAACAAGGAGTTTAGCGACCTTCAGCTTGAGCGCTCGATGCGACAAGGACAGTATACCATACTACTGGGATCGGGATACCTCACTCGTAGCACAGGGAAAGTTGGTGTAACACTCAGTCTGGGTTCCTTTTTGCACTCTACTGCTCCACGAGTCGTCAAGAAGAGAAAGGCACCGGAACCGGAGGAACAAGAGGAAGTCTCCGAGGAAAAGGAAACCGAGTAGGGTGAAAGTGTTTGAGAGATCTAACGTGTATAGATTAAAAATTCTTGTGTGATGGAAATTAATTTAAACATTCTCCCTGATAAACTTGATTTGCCTGTTTTCCCACAGAACGATTCGCACCCGTCTTATTTCACCCTTCCTACTACGATAGCGGCCGTCGGACCTCGTGGAAGTGGCAAAACCTACGCAGTCTCGAAATGGCTCAATTATATGTTTACTCGCTTGTACTTTACTCGCTTTTTTGTTATTTCCGCAACGTACGATTCTAACCCCACTTTGCATGTGATCCCTACACGCGCGGGGGATATTTATCGTGATTTGGAGACAGCGTCGGACGCCTTGGGATCGATTACTCGTGCCGTGGAAAACGAAGCAGACTGGTACACCGAAATGACTGGTCGATACGCTAAGTCGTACCAGAAGTGGGAAAAAAAGGGGAAGAACCCCAAGAAGATGAAAAAGGATGTAATGGATTATTTGTATAGTCGACAAAAACCAATTGCGATGTACTACAAGGAACTCATGGATCGCCGAAAGGCAAATCTAGAAGGAGGGGTTCCTGTGAACAAAACAGAAGAGCTAATCCTATCACGTTCACACGTCCCAGCTGAACCTGACTTTATCCGCATAATGAGTGGCGTGCAACATTTTTATGAGGACAGTGAGGAAGGGAATAAGATTTGGTTTTTCCCGACTCCCTTTCTGCTTCGTCCCCAGCCTGTACTATTCATTGATGATGCGTCGCATAGTCCTTTGTACTCAACAAGTCGAGCAAACCCGCTTGTAAACTTAGTACTACGCCACCGTCACGTAGGAGGCTTAGGCTTTGGTTTGTCAATTATCTTTGCAGTCCAAACATTCAAAACAGGTGTACCAAAAGCATTACGAGGGAACACAATGCAGTTTTTATTATTTAAAACACAAGACTTATCAGTACTAGAAGAAATATGGAAAGAAATAGGTGGAATAGTCGGGTGGGAGGAATTTCAGCGGATATATCACCGTGCCGTACAGGACAAACATGACTTTTTGTTAGTGGATTCGAATGTTAAGGATGAACGTCATGCGTTCCGACGTGGGTGGGATGTTATACTGGTACGAGAACAAACGTTACTGAACTACCACGCGGAACAGTACGATCCAAGCGCAAGGGCAAGCTCCCTCCCAGTAATTAAAAAGCAACGTACCTCTTACTCTTCTTGAATCCCTGTGTCTGGTATTACCGTGTCACTTAATTTGACTACAAATAAGTCTGTATAAGATTTATTAACGTACATTTCAGCAGCCGTTGCACTCGAATTTACTTTATCGTATATTGCCATTAAGTAAAGTGAATACGGCAGAGTTCTTCCGACCGTATCAATAATGAGAGTACGGTTTAGAGTCAATACTGCTGTGGGCGTATAATTTACATTCTCTGAAAGATGAAAGAATGTAGCACCCGTATCGTCCCATGAAATTGTACCTTTATTTGATACACAGGCTGCAATTTTTCCTATTTTTTGAGAAGCTGCTGCAGTCTCAAATCTTACGCTGTAAGTAAGTAAGTAAGTTCCTGGGTAGGTGATATCAATCCAGCCAATAGCTTTTATATTGTTGTCGGTTAATTCTACCATACTGCCTGTCAATTTAGAGTACCATTTGATCCTACCAATCGCATTTAGCTTGGATTTATGCGCTGCGGTAAAAGCGGTTGTCTGGGTGGAAGCATCAGAGAACTTGACGTGATTGTAACAGTGAATAATCTGACTCTTGACTTCGTTTTCGGATGTGCCGTTTGCGGTCAGTGATAAATCAAGCACGGTATTACCCGGGAAAGTCAGGGTTTTTCCTCCGTGAATATTGGTTGTGGTAGTATACGGGGGTGCTACCTGTGTGGCTGAGGTGAGTGAGGTAGAATCGGAGAACGTGATTCCTCGCGAACTGCATTGAATGTTATTATCAAACACAAACTCGCTTAATGTCCCGCGGGTAAGACCGCTGGTTTTTGTTTGTAGATCAGATATATGTCCTTTGTTATCCTTAATATCTTGTTCGGCTGTGTTGAGATCTACCGCCTCATTCGCAACGAAACCCGAAAGTGTGACAAATGCTCCGGCTGAACCAAACATGGCAGTGTTCAACGCATCAATCTGTCCTTCCATAACTGTAATTTCACCGCTAAGACCAGTAATCGATGTACTGTGTTCGTTTAATTGAAACTGTGCCATTCCTGTGAGATCCGTGATTTTATCGAGTTGAATCTCTTTTCGATCGTTTGCATCGGCTCTAGCTTGCAAAACAGGGTTTTCGTAGAATCGAATTTTCTTGTCCACAATTAACCCACCCACAAAAACAGGATTGTCTCCAAAATTTACCTGTGTAGATTCACCTGATACCGTCGTGGTATAAACGTTTGTTTTGGTTATCAATGCGTCAACATCGGCTTCCAATTGGGATGTATCACTCCCTCCTCCTCCTCCTGAGGAAGAAGGTAACGGTGACCATTCCCCTTGTCCAGTGACAGCATTGACACATTTCCAAAAATTTCCTACTCGCGCGTTTTTTGTTGAGTTCGTAGATGAACCTGAGCGGTAATTACTCGAATAAGCAGACTTTAATTGTGTTCGTAGCTCATCCTCCGTCACGAGCGAATCAAGAAGAGATAGTGGGATACTCTCATCGATTCGAGGACGTTTAAGCGTGTAGCTCATTATCAAATCTGTGATGAGGAATCCCAAACTGTTTTTTATAAATCGAAGTATGCAATTAAGAAGAGATTAATTTTCCATGGGTAGGGTTAGTAATTCAATCAAATCGTACGGTCGACGTACGGGGTATAAATCAGGTGGATCATTTGGAACAAAAGTCGGTGGGACAATCGGGGCGAGTCTTGGTAGTGTCGCTGGGACACTTGGAGGTGGATCGGCAGGAGCTTTTGCGTTGGGTGCGGTAGGTGCGGCAGTAGGAGAAAGAGTCGGACGTCGAGTCGGTCATAAAATAGGAAAGGCTGCTGGATCTTCACTTGGGGCTATAGCAGCCAAATCGTACGAGAAGATTCCCATTATTGGATCTATGAGTAAAGGAGGCCCAATCCACAAGACCGGTTTGTACCGACTTCATAAAGGAGAGTACGTAGTGAGTAAGAAGAAAGCACAACAAATCAATCAAGTATTGAGACGAAAGCGTCGATAAGAATATGTATTATTAATAAGTTAAATATGAGATACGTCCATCGACTCTTGCTTTTTCAAGCGTTCGTCTTTGGTTTCTTCCATTTCAATTTGAGTATCCCGTATGATATGAATTCCTCCGCAACATAACGAAATTTCTGTACATTTACTTTTGAATGCATACCGCACCATTAACGCAATTAACCCTGCACCAATCGTGACTAGTCCGTACAGCAAACTCTCTGACACGGCCATCTAAAAAAGTGAATCACACAAGTTCAACTGAAGATAGTTTGGCACGGAGTCTTTGCAATTTCTCGTGATTTTGATGAGTACGCATATTGTGAATGGGAGTGACATGATGATGTATGATTGCACCACTATCGCGTCTTAACATGTGATTGCCTGCTCGTTTCTTACGGAATTGAATTTCATCATCAATGCGTTTTGCTAAGGCGCGATGTTTGGCATTATTTTTTTCATGTTCCACATAATGTGCTCGTGAAGCGGCTTCTAACCTAGCACGATACCCTTGCATTCCAACATCAATATTGAGTGCCATTAAATTATTCAACGCCTCGGATGAAGGTTGATCTTGAGTACGCAGAGCTTCGAGATTGCGCAGGTAGTGCATTTGTGGTGCCTCGAGTGGTTCGGCACCAAGTGGACGATTATTGTATCGATCAATGCGTTGTTGAAATTCTGCCAGGGCGAGTCGTGGGTCATGATTTTGTCGATCATTCGGGTTCAAGTGAACGCTGTGGCCAAAGAATACTCGTCCAGGTACGCGAGAGATTAAATCACTCTCATCTAAAAAGGGGTACTGGCGAAATCCATGTAGGATTCGTTCCATATCTTCCGTATCTCGATTGAAGTAAGGGTCATAATCAGTCGTTACACGGTTACTTTTTATATTGTTATCTAACATATGGTGGGCCTTACGTGAAGGAAAAGAACCGAGCAAATTATTCCATAATTCAAGACCATTAGGTGTTCGGAAGCCTGTTCCGGTAGCTGCCTCGGAAACATCGAATAGACGTTCTACTTTTAGTCCATCCATGTTCAGAAAAAAAAGTGAGTTAGGAAACAGTGTTTTCGTTTTTTGGATTTTTCTTGATTGGTGACCGTTTGTACATGAGGTGGAGAATATTTTCATTACGCTTTGGCAAAACACATTTTGACCAAATTGCCGCGAGTCGGTAGAATTCGTGGTGTACGTCACACCATACATAAGTCGATCGCAGGAAAGAAATTTTATCTTCTAGATTCAAAACACGAGATTTCAGGTTCGCGAGACTTTTTACCCAAAAGCATAATTGCGTGTGGGGGAGGATTAGCTCCACATAAAATGCCGACTCGTTGGTTTCGTGTTGAGCAAGCAAGCGAAAAGGGATGACTATTTTTTGTCCCTTTAAGGTAGACTGTGCATGACGACCCATTAAAAAACACACATAATTATTTATTTGCCAGGAGGAATCTACACTAGGTAATATATTACGGATGGAGGTGGCTTCAATGAGTGCGTTGCACTGCCAATCCAATGAGCTGGTATCCATAAATAATGAATGACCACAAGTGTATCTCTTTAAGATACGATACGCACCGTTTGACGAGACCTTTTTCTACCCGATACGCTCGCGAGCGTTTGTTCCAACTCATCTGGTGCGGCAGGCGTCCAATTTTGAAAATTCGCTGTCTTTTCGGACTCTTGTTCCGTTACTGTGCGTTGGTTAAACTCGATTTCAAAGTAAAGACGCGCGTTTTGCAGACTGTGCCGGAACGATGGATCTAGAATATCAAT